>VZTF01007406.1:136224-273970 GCA_013397755.1 Cnemophilus loriae
CGGCCCGGCCCGGCCCCCCCGCGCCCCTCGCCCCCTCCCGGCTTGGCGTCCACGGGGCGGCCCCGGGCCGGGGGTCCCTGCGCTGCTCCGGCACTTACTGCGGCACCCCTGTCAGTCTGTCAGCCTGTCCCCTCGGCAAGGAGAAAAGTGATTGCCCACAAGCTGCCGCCCGAAACAACTTTGTCTCCTGCCAGTCGCTGGGAAAGCTCCTCTTTTTCCTTCTTCAATAAAGGGGGGGAAAAAAAAAACCCACTCAAAAAACAACAACCAAGCCCCAGCAATTTTAAAAATTAGAAAAGAAAAATTATATTCGGTTTTTTTTTTTTTTTTTAAGAGTGGGAAGCGTGAAGGTGGGAGGAGAGAGGAGCAGAGAAAGGAAACATTTGGAGCTTTGGAGCTCTCTTTTCCCTCTCCTTCCCCCCTCCCTCCCAAGATGGCTTGAAAAAATTAAAAGGGGACAGTGATGAAGGGGACACACACACCGAAAAGGTAGGGAGGAGGGAAAAAGTTTGGGGGTTTAGGGTTTTTCTCTGTGTGTGTTTGGTCTTTTTGTTTGTTTGGGGCTTTTTGTTTTGCTTTTTTTTAAAGCCTTAGATTCCCAGAATGACCCAAACGACGACAAACACCCAGGAAGAGCAGGCACAAGGAGAGGAACGAGCGAGAGAAAAGAGTTTTGCTGGTCAGTAAACTTCAAGCTGCTGGGATGAGGTCATTGGTGTAAAAATAAAGCGATGGCGTCATTTGAAACCAATCCCAGTGAATGAACTCAGCCGGGGGGTGAAGGTGGGGGGAGAGGGTGAAGGAGAAAGAGGAGGAGCAGCGAGAGAGGATTCCTGCGGGGCCGCGGCGGCAGCGCCGGCAGCGCAGCCCCGGCGGCGGGAGGCGATGGCCGGGATGGTGGTGGGGGGGGTCTCTCGCTGTCCCCAGGGGAAACACGGGCCCGCTGCCCGCGGCCTCCAGCGACAGCCAGCGGGCGGCCCCTGGGAGGAGCCGCGGCCGCCGAGCGATTCAACCGAGCCGCCGCCACGGCCCTTCCCCGCCCCTCGCTCCGCTCCGGCCGCTCCGCACGGCCCGCCCCGCCCGCAGCCCCTTCCCCGCGCGGCCCGGGGCCTGCCGCGCCTGTGGCGCCTCGCGACGCCTCGGCCCCGCGGCCTTGGCCCCCTCAGCCTTGGCCACTCAGCCACCTCCCCTCCCCTCTGCCCGGCACCAGCTGCGGGGACATCCATAAACATCGTCCTGGCCTTTGCTTTTACAATGTGCCGCTGTGCGGTGCGATGCAGAACTACCTGGGTGTGAAGGCGTCACATCCTCCTGTGGTAGTGTTACAGGATCATACAACCACAGAGTGTTTGAGGGAAGGGAAGGGACCTTAAAGTCATCCAGTTCCAACCCCTGTCACCGAGGTGGGCAGAGCACTCTGCGGGCCATGTGGAACACTGGGGGCCTTTGCCCATTAAATAACCTTGATAAATACATTTAAAAATCTGAAACCACCCAGTGAAAATCTATGCAAATATACAGAAGTATATGTTGTTTTTGTCTGACATGTATCTGTTATGGCTGATACCAATCCGAACTAGTGAGGCACATCCTTCAGGGGCTGCATGGGTCCTGTCTGTCTTACACATCTGTCTTCCAGGCATGACAGAATATTCTGCAGTCCTCTTTCTCCCTCAGAGGCATCATTACTATGGGGAACCTGCCGCCGCTGCTGGGTACGCAGGACAACTTGCACACCAAAATTCAAACTCCAGTCTGTCACCTCTGATGGCTTTTGAATCCCTGTGCCAGAATCCCTTGGAAGACAGCATGAGGAAGAGGATTAACTGCATGGGTCCTTATGTTCTTGGTGGCTGTCTCTTCAGACAAAGTGCCGTCAGAAAAGGACATGGCTATCACTCACAGTAAAACGGTTTGGGTGGTTGGTGTTTCAGGAAGCAGGTAACTCAGAATAAATTGTATGGTGGGGGGCTGTGTCCTGACAATATTAACCAAGAACCACCTTGATGGAGGGCCTAGTGTGAAGGAGTTGTGAGTCGTCTCATGAGAAAGCCTTGCTGGCACTCTTACAGTCATATCCTGTGTGAGGGAGAGAGAGAACCCCAAGCTCCATGAGAGAGACAAAAGATCAAAAGCAGTGAAGAAATTATGGTAAAGCAATTAACACTGGGATGTTCACCATTTTGCACGTGTCCATTTTCCAGCAGCTGAAAAGCAGTTTTGCCCTTGTGTCTCAATAAAGCAGTGGTCCCAAAGATGCCTTTCCCAACCCGCCAAAGTGCCCACAGCATTAAAAATCTGCACAATTAACTGCTGGTTAACGGAGCTAGAACTGACCCATTTTGACGAAGGGGATCAGAGAGCGTGCCAGAGAAACTGGAGGTGACGGCCAATGCCCCAGCTCTTTCATTCCAGAAAACTGCAGGAACAAATAGTTCCAGAATGGTTATCCTCACAAAGAGAAGTGGGGAGCAGCCGAGAGAGGTGTGTGGTGAGGAAGAAAGACATTTCAATTCTGTCTTTCCTTTTGTCATGTGAGCTCAGTAACACCTTATGTAACAGGTTTGGGTTTTGTTTAAATTATGAGACTGTGAAAGTTTCCTGACTGTAAAACTGTAACAATAAGAAGTACTTGTGATCTTTTGAAAATATTTTTCCTTTTAGCTGAAAAAAAGGATATATGCAGAGAAGTCTGTACTAGAACAGCAAGTTAAAGCTTTTTCAGCGTAGAGTCAGGATATTTCTTTTTCGTAATGTAATAAAAGATGTGACAAAACCAGTGGTATCACAATTTATTCCTGCACGTTGAAATTATTACTAAGAATAACTTTTTGTTTTCAGCCTAGCTTGAGCCGAAAGTCTGATCTGGGAGAACACTGCAGGGTGAAACTGGACGAGGTTCATTGCTAACCTGAAGACACAAACAGGAAGAGTCTGGAGGACTCAAACACAGCAGCATCAGACCTCGCTTCATTGAGAGCAGGAGCTGCATCCTTTGCCTCCTGTTTGCAGTGGACAACGTGTGAGCGTGTTGGCAGCTGACATCCCTCAGCTGGCCGTGGCCACTCGTGTAGGATCAGTAACTCCTTTGCATGTCAGAGTCTAACATTAGCTTAACTCTTTGTTTTCCTCCTCTGAGAGCCTTTCATTCCTCCCTACACTTGCACAGCAGGCTCCTGGAGATGATCTGAACTGCAGGTGCAAACCAGGAGAGAGTCAGGCCTTAGTTTGGCAAACACCTGAACCATCTGGGAGAGAGTGCCTGGCTTCGGTGGTGTCCCTGGCTGCTGACCTCCCCTCCCCAAGTTTTTAAAGTCCATCAGTTCTATGAAATGTATTTTGCATCACTTCTGGTGATGAATTTTTTGGCCTAAGTTCACTGTACCTTTTTGAGAAAATGGTACTGAAAGAGTTAGTGTTCCTATCTTGTGCCTCCTTATGAGGCTTATGAGATAAGAAGATCAGAAGTGTCTATATGGGGTAAAACAAGGGCAAAAGACATTGCGGTGGCTGTCCAACACACTGTGCAACAGCCCTTGAACTCTGACGCTTCCCCATGTCCTTCCCATTCATGCCTCGCTTCTGGCAGGAGTGGCTGCAAGTGTGTCACCCCTCACTGCCCCTGTTCCTGGGGGCCAGGGAGGGGCAATAGCTGGGCGCTTTCAAGAGCTGGAGGTCATGCACCTTGTTTACAAAGGTTTCTCTTTCTTTATTACTGAAAGCTAGCGCAGCTTTTTGTTCCTTTTCCAGCTAATGGATTTTGCGCCACTTCATTTGGTTAATCAGTTAGCAGTGATTAAACAGGGGAAAGATGAATGATAGCCTGAGTAACGTCATCGTCATCATGGTTTCTGCGCAGTGGAAAGGAGTGGTTTGCCAGGGAAACCTCTTGCGAAATAAGTGAAAAGTGACCTATAAGCACAGAATTTACCATGCTCTAAAATCCCCTTGTGGGTGCTCACTTCCTCCATAGGCTGAAGTGGAGTTGTTGCAGAGGTTACCATTCCCTGACAGCTCCCAGTCACCGTCATGGCTGTCTTCTGCCAAAGCCTACCACCTCCCCTCCCTACCTGCAAGCTGCTCACTCAGTCCCTCCCAAACTTGTTTTGGCCAAAGTCAACCAGGGCAGCTTAAGCTGTTTAAATAGTAGAAGTCAGCTGCACTGGTTTGTTTTGGCTGAAACAGATTAGGGGAAACCCAAGTCACCAGATGGGAAGTGAGGTGATGACTTTTTCATGGACAGCTTCAGAGGCAGTGGGAGGTTGGACCTAATCTGCCTTCAGAGCAGACTTTTGTACCAGACATAACTGCTGCCGCCAGTTCTTCAGGGTATTTAAAAGTAGAAGTGTTGCTGAGATACCCACATTGAAACATTCGTAGCATTTTTAGACACCACTTGCTTTGTCGGCGTGGAGAGCAGGGTATAGCAGTCAGAGCGGCACAGGTTTGTGGGAGAGCAGCAATGAGAACATGAGGATTTGGAAACCAGTACCTATAGAGGATGTAGGACTGAGGGTGGGGAAAGAGCAAAAGAGAGAGAAAAGTTTGTGGCTGTAGATCAGTGGGAGATCACAGAGCTCAGTCCAGAGAGGAGAGATTTGAGTAGCATGCGAAATGTAGGCATCAGAGATGTGGGGTGGCGAGTAGCAATGCTCAGGGGCAAACAGTGATTCTTCCCTTCCATGTGTGCATCAGACCTTGGAAACTCTATGCCTTTGGAAAGTGGTTAAATGAGAATAGCCTCAATAGTCTGTTGCTGCAGGTAGTTTTAATAGTAGCTTCTCTAGGACTGCCAGATTAACAACCCATCCAACAAGCTGGGGGTGGTGTGCAAGTGGAGGGGTCTGGGTTCAATGCAGATATGGGGTTTGGGCTGGGAATATAAGACAAGATGGAGCAATATTCTTGATTTCTGTAGGACAACAGTGGGTGATTTGGAGCAATGAAAGAGAAAAGAAGAATTACAGGAACTGGAGCAGCAGAAAGTACAGAGAAAAAAAGGAAGGAGAACATCAGCTGCTTGCTTCCCTGTAACTCCTTACTTCATAAACCCTGTAGCCATTACTCAATATAAATGTACATTATTCCTATCTCTACAATCTTTGTAGAGATACTCTTTATTTTTATAAGTCTTTTGTGGGACAGAGGAGCATCATGAAACCATGTTTTATGTAAGACTGAGTTACTGAGATGAAGTAACTCATCCAAGGTAGTATAGCAAGATGGTTACAGATCAGAGAACTGAACTGAGTTCTCTTAAATTCCAAATCTAACCACTAATTCATCCTTTCCCCTCTCCTCTCTTGCATCTCAGAAAAGAAATAGTAACTTTTGTTTTACTTACCTGCGCAGGCAATTATTAAAATTAAGCACTTGCACAAAAGCTTGTTGGCTTAGCTTGCAATTAAGAAAGGCACACACACACACACACAAAGGCTATAGGTGAGATATATAACATAAGACAATGTGAAAAGACAAAGGAAGAAGTAACAACAATTTCTGGTTCTAGGGATGGCCTTTATGAAGCTTAGGGGGTTTTGATAAATCCTAGTCACCTTAAACAGAAAAAGAAGTTACTGTTGTGATGGTCAAGCCACTTCTCTACGAAACAGCAAGATGAAGTTTTAAGGAGGCATTTGAAATTGGAGATCATAATAAATATTATTTACAGAAAAGGAGCATAATAACATGTTGTCATCAGGAAACAGAATAATGAAATACTGTTCTCAAGAAACAGCAAGTTCAGACAAATCTACAGCAACTGAAAAACTTCACTAGTAATATTTCTCACTTTCCTATATATCCAAAGAGAGAGAATATTTAAATAAAAAAAACAAAAAGCTGATACATTAACAAAATCGCAAACACGTTCCAGAAATTAAGATAGTTGTCACAATAAACACCCACCTCACTTACTTTTTGCTCTTACTCACTGTTAGTCACTTGTCTGTAGGCTGGTACACTTTTATTGAAGTGAACTGGTAATGGGCTGTAAGCACAGATGGTGTAAATCATCATTGCTCAACTCACACTTCAGTTGCTATGCTAATTTATACTATCTGGAGAATGGCTTTGTGTGTTCCTGTTTTGTTTGTGGCCAATGATGAATCAGAAGTAAAATGTATTCGCGCTTATTATGAGGGCAGCATAAAATGTATGAGGTCTTTGACTATTCATATCTTTCATTTTAACTGCTTGAGTACTTCAAATTATGTGGGATATAGGAATTACCAGCCTTAAATAAATTTTAGACTTCCTGTTTTTCTAATAATTAAATATTTTCTTAAGAATACCAAGGGTATGATAAAAAAAGTACAGCATTCATAAAATGCTTTAAAGTCGTGATATGTTAAATGTCATCTAGATCAATATAAATCATTAAGTATGAAGTTACTGTCTTGACAGCATGCTAAAGTGAGCTTACAATCAGGAAAATAGTTTAAAAGTCTGAATGTAGAAAGAGAATGTATAACCTGTGGTAATGAAGACCAGTTTATTTATACTTATTTATTTTAAAATACTTTTATTTTCAACATATGTACACAGAAAAGGAAATTTTCAGACAGTTTGAGAGTCTTTAGTATTTCTTGTAATCCATTTTGTTGTTTCTGCCAACCTTTAACATCTCCTGACACTTACAGGTATCCTAAACATCGTGGATTTGATAGGTTGCTGTTTATTTAATTCTAAAGTGCAGTTTGGGTGTTGCAGTAATATGCAAGTGAAATTCCATTGTTATTCAAATGGATTATGAAAGAGATTTCAAGTCCATGTGGTCTTTAAAATGTACTTAATAGATAAAAAAGAGCCTAATATGAAAAAGGAAAAAACAGACAAACCCATAATGGACATGAAAAATAAAGTTGGGTTCTAAAAGGGGAAAGAAAACCAAGTTAATTACTATTTGTTCCTGTGGGAAAGAAGGGTATGAGCACCACAGTGACCTGCATTTATAAGCTCTCATTCATATAAACTTTTAAGTGGATAACACCCAGAACATCAATATTTTGGCCTTACAGTAATAACATTCTTAGGATAAAAGACTGTTAACTCTGAACAGAGTCTTATTTTGTTGAATGCACTGCTCAGAAAATTGTCAGTCTGAGACTAGCTCAATTGTCAACAACAGAGAGCAGAGTCTGTTGAGAAAGACAGGTGAAAATATCAGGTTACAAAGAAAAGAAGCATGTGAAAATTTCAGAGCGTGTCTTTTTTTTTTTTTCTTTTTAGATGTAAGGTGGAGGTGAGGTGAAGGACTGCTGGTTTATTTTTATATTGCCTTCTTGACTACCCTTCCATTGTCAGGAGCAAGCTGGCTTTTGTGTGTTAGGTATGGGTACAAGTCTTTTAGCTCTGCAGAAGGGCTGAAAATCTTGCAGGAGCATATCTGCTTCAAAGCAGTTTGCCACTTGTTCTCCTTGTAGCCAGGGAAGAATCATGATTGTATTAAAAATGTTTAAAACCCTGGTTTATATTCAGCGTGCAAAAAGAAGGGGAGAAGATCAATGAGGGTGAAGCGCAGGTCTGCAAATGCAGTGTTTTATTTTCTTTGTGAAGATCTGCCTCAGACTTCTCATGACTTATTTGAAGCTGCTTGTGCTTACCTCAGATATAAATTTGGCTTGTTGACTCTTCAGTTACTAAAAATTGTTTCAAGCCATTGATCAAATGATGATGAGTTCCAGATAAAGTTATGCTGAAGAATGTGCCTCTTCGTGACCATTTAAAATCTAAATGGGATATTACGAAATCAAATGGGGCAGAAGGTTTTTTAAGAGGGGGAATTTCAAGTAGAGGACGTGACTTTCCAAGACATTTCTTCTCAGCAGCTGTGAAAGCTCAGAAGAACTTCCTAGACAGGAACATATAAGGGCACAGCCTTTTGTGAGCCAGTCAGTGGAGACATTTGTGGGAAAATGGTGGATGCAATTTGAGTTCCAGAATACAAGAGGAAAAAGAAGCCCCTGTTAGAAGAGCCTGTCTAATTACTAAGTTGCAGAAATTATATGTTTATTCATCTGTTATTTTGTAGTGGGACCTACAATTAAATGATGTCAGCCACGGTTTAAGAAAAATGGCTGTTATAACTGATGATTCATTTAAAATACCTTCTTACCATCTAATGCCAGCAGGAGAGCAGGCTGCAGTTGTACTAATGCTGAAAGCTGAAAAAAGAGCACGGTCCCCCTTTGGTCAACAGCATGTGAACAAAGGCTTCAGCCACTGGAGAGGAGATGGCAAAATAGGAACAAGGCTACCCAGCAAGTGGTAGGGGAAGAGTGAACCAACATCTGTCAGTGGCATGGGTGTACAGAGCTTGGGAAGGTGCAGGCAGGTGCCTTGGCTGAGCCCATCTATCAGGTGATGCTCTGCCTCACAGTTTCCTGCCCTCTGCTTCTTACTGTGTGGTCCTGACACTTCCCTTGCTGTGCATCTGGCATTGTTATAATGCAACGTGAGCCAGTCCATCTTGCCAATCCAACAGAAGTAGAGTGAGTTACTCTTTTTGTCAGTCATTCAGTTGACATCTGTTGTCTGACAATAGAGAAAAGCTCTTTAGAATGAGAGTGGTCAAACACTGCAACAGGTGCCTAGAGAGGCTTCCCCATCCTTGGAGATAGTCAGTGCTGGAACTGACAAGGTCCTGAGCCACCTGATCTAACTTTGGGGCTGGATTGAATGTTGAGGTTGGCTCTGCTGTGAGCAGGGAGTTAGACCAGCTGGCCTCCAGAGGTCCCTTCCAACCTGATTTGTTATATGGGGCAGTTGTGATTCCCATATCTTGTATTGTTTTATATTGAGAATTCTCAGTGCATCAATGTCCCTGGCTGAAACTTTATCTGTCAAACATCAGGATGGTCCTGTCACTATTATGAAATTTCACTGTATGAATTTCTATGTTTAAATTGTTATGAGCAAAGTGATTTCATGAGGAAGTCAGTTCTTTAAAGATATAGATACTCTAAGGTTAATCCTGTTATTGCTAAACCAAATATTCTAATGTCAGGTTATGAAGATGAATTTATACTGTAAAAATGACTAAAGTAACATGTACCCAATTAAAGTTTACAAGCAACCTTAAATTTATGTTGAAGAGAGACTCTACAATAATCATACAATAATACACAATGTATTTTAATTGATTAATCTCAGTGGGTGTTAAAAACATACTCAGATCCTGTCTCTGCTTTGTCTCTCTGGGGCATGCTTGTGATGCAGTAAGGCTTTTGGATTTTATAGAACAGATAAAAGTTGTTGTGCTTAGCAATTGGATATTTTTATGGTAGCAAATCACATTGACATCATAGAGAGGCCCTTTGACACTGGTGTGAAAAAAGGCTCTGGAATAAAATGAGTCAAGGCCATATATATGTAATTCAAGGAATGAAGGTATGAAATCCTTCAACAACAGCAACACCACCAAAATCCCTAGTAACAAATGGAAAAGCAAATATATCTTTAAAAAAATCCCAGAGTCTTTTTCTGAATTACACACCTCACTCTCCATAGCTGTTCATAAGTTGACAGTGTAGCTACACAGGGTATATTTACTTCCAGTTAAATGTTTCTCAACACTTCTAGAGCGGTGCAAAAGGGCTGTATTGTATTCGTTTCTTCTCTGTTGTGCAGCCAGATTGTGAAATGTATAAGCCAAAACATACAAAGACTAAGCAACAAAGCCATCTAAATTGTTTATGAATGATTTATTATGCCAAGGAGCTTTATAATTTTTTGAAATTATTTTCATTTATTTATACAGACTGCCAGCACTACGGATTCAGGAACATCTGTCTTTTCCACAATCCATAAGGCACCTGTTTTGTTTTCAGTAGTTTACAAAGGTATGCTCAAGTAGTTTGAGACTCTTGTCTTTCAAGCAGACTTTTCAGTAGGTATGTGCTTCCTGATGGCATTTCAATGTATTTTGGTGGGAACACAGCTATAGAATCTCCACTGTGTTCAGAGAGCAGGGCAAACCACACTGTAAATTGTCTGGCACCAGGGATTTGGACCTTAGAGGTGCTGAACAGATCATGTGTGTGTCACCCTCCAGTGCCCACCAAATACAAGTGTTGCAGATAAATTTGCCTCAGGGTACTTGCCTGCAAAGCTTGTGTCTACCCAGTGAGAATCTGTACCACACTGGTAGTGAGTGCAACCTGTCTGGCACTACAAGTTCTTTGCTGAGAGTTTTTTTCTACATTCAGTGAGTTGTTCTGGGAACGTCCACAATGGCACTTTTCTGGGATTACCTGTGATTTCCTGTCTCACAGGATGCCCTGTGACACATCCATTAAAAGCAGTAGTCTGCTGCCAAAACTGATGAAAGATCATCAGGAATTGAGGTGGACGGGACCTCCAGTGTAACTCACAAATTCCAGTTTCATTCTTTGGATTGATGTGTAGGACACCAGTCACCACCCTAAGCTGTGAATCAACCATTCTTTCTGGAAACTAGGAATTAAAAAATCATTTGTTTTGTTTGGACTTCATTTTCAAAATCCCAGTTGTCTCTAGAACATGCTGGGTCTAATCACTGGTTTAGAGCAACTAAAGATCTCATTTTTCAGTAGATCTGTGCTGCCTCACAGCTTCTATACTCAGTTAAAAATGGTGTCTAAGTGGGAGTCAAATGCTGGCACCAGAAAGCAGGCAATTGCATCTTGGTGGTATTCTACATTTGTGAGTCTCTATTGTGCCTGACCAAAGCACGTGTGGAAGAGGAGTGAACTTGTAAGAGATTCTGCCCATAAAGATCCACGTGGAGCAGGGCCAATAAGAATCAAGCTTGCTCTTTCAGTACACAGTATAGTACAAACAGACATAATAATCCAGTTTCTTTTGGATGATTGATTAATGGGAACATTGCTCATATACCCAGAGCATGACATTTCCTATTACTTGTTCATATAATTTGAGAGTTAAAGGATATAAATACTTAGGAATTTCCCAGCAGTTGGGTTGCCACCTGTCTGCTGAACACATTAAAGGGGGAAAAGGGTGAGTTGTATTCCATTTAAGAATGCTGTAGCTATCTGAGCGACTCTGAATAACATTTCTGACACTGTCAAGGGAAGATTTTCCATAGCAGTCTCAAAACAGATTCAGCAATAAGATCTTTTCTCCCTGACACAGCTAAACATTTAAAGGATGTTAACAAAGACAGAGGTAGTGGGAAGGGAGTGATGGCACTGAAGGAAGTTTACAGTGCTCTGAAGCTGATGCTTCTTTTCATCAGATAAGTCACAAGAGAGCTAAGGCCTCTGTATATGCAATTAAAGTGAACACGTAGCAAACAGTTGTCAATCTCTGTACAAATTCATCACTTCCTTAATGTTTATACCTGGCATTGTAACAGTTAGTTAATAAATAGCTCATTTGCATGAAGAACTGGAGATGGTAAAAACCAAAAAATATCTGTAGCAGACACACATGCAAATGCCCCACCTGCATTTCTTTTTGCAAAACACCTGTCGAACTGATGGCAAAGCTATTCTGTGGCATGACATCATTCAGTTCTATGAAACGACTACCAGTGGGTCTGCTCACAGCACCTATAATTAGCTCCTTACCTCTAAGTTTCAGTGATTTGAGCAGCACACTGATGTAAATGTTTTAAATCAGCTCCAGGAGATGCCTTTGAAACCAAGCAACACCTAACATGGGCATCAACACTATGTATGTATGTCAGGCCTTCTCCTGCAGCTCACCATGGGCCTTACAATTGTGGAAAATACTTGGAGAAAACTCCTGAATGTCCTATCTGTAAACACATAGCTCTGGATCTCAAGGGGTCCTGAAGAGGATGAAAGCTCTGCTTGCTCTAGGTATACTGGCCCTGAATTACCTCATAGCATCATTTAGCACTTTTGTAGAGATATACCCCAGTAGATAAAAACCAGGAATGGTCTCTCATGGAGAGGGGGAGCCATTCAGGAATTGGTAAAGCTTTAATGTCCACTGTTCCTGGGTGTTACAGCAAACTGCTGGAGACGGTGCAGGCAAGGGGCACAGACACCTTCTGCTGCATGCAGAACCACCCTGCACAGCCTGACCAGGAGTGGTTTGTAACACCAGACCATACAGACGTACATGAAGCAAAATATTTTGTATAGTTTCTAAAACTCTAGTCTTAGTTTTCAGTTCTGGGGGGACAATATAGTCCCCAGTTCCAAATTGTAAAGAGAAATCCTGAGGTAGAAGTTCAAAAAAATAACTTGCTTAAAAAACAGCTAACTTGATTTCAGTGCTAATGTTTCACAGAGCTCATTTCCTTCTTCCCTTGGATTGTTCCTGTCTGACATTTGTTTAGCAGTGTTGTAAAATTCAAAAGAAAAAATAAGAGTTCAATTTGTGGGTTTTTATTATGGTCCTTTTAGACATAGGGGAAATACATACACACCTACCCCACCCCTGCCCCGATCTTGTACTTTAATGCTTTTTGCAAACTAGTCAATATTTTCTAATTTTGATCTTATAATTACAGCTAATCCTCCAAATCTTCAAACAGTTGACACAAATCAATTATGCTTTCAAGCCAGAGATAGATTGGAGCTTACAGTTGTTTTGTGTATATATGTCCGTGTGAATGAGAAAACTAGATATTTACGTGCATTTGTAGTCAATCTTCTTGGTTGTTAGATTTTTGATGTAATAGTTTGAGAACTATCAGCAGTCTGACTTGCAAATTTAAATGCCATTTCTTCCAGTGATCAAAGTGAGCAGAGTTAGAGGCATATGCCTGACTGAGGAGTTTAACAGAACTTCTAAGTCTCTTGGTTTTAGCTGTTACCTAAATTACTCCAAATTCCTGAGAAGGTATTCCAATTTGCTTTGAGTTACCAAGAGAGAAGCATGGGGGCATTTACATTCATTGTTTATGTGTCAATAGTACTTTTCAAGGAATCTGCCAAAGCATCAGGTTGTGTGAAAGTAGAAAAGGAAATTCAATAGTATCATCTGCACTTTTTTAATGGGTTGCACCTGGCCCACCTGATAGGCAAATTTTTGCAACCTCAGTGAAGTAAAATGCAAAATTTGATCAGCCTATTTTTCAAACTACATGCTTAAAAGTAATTTTCTCTAAAACTGACCTACCCATGTGAGTCAAACTGTGGTAGCCCCAGTCACATAAAAAAAGTGTTACCTGTTATTGTTCTTCCCCTTTCATCTGACCCATGTTCACTGAGCGTGACCATGTCCATCTGTAACTCCTTTAGGCACTGGAAGGCTGCTCTAAGGTCTACCTGGAGCCTTCTCTTCTCCAGGCTGAACAACCCCAGCTCTCTCCAAAGGAAGGGAAAACTTGGTGGATTTTTCTTCAGGAGATATTGGTGGAGTGGGAGCTCTGGGGCATGTCAGGAAGATTTTGGGAGCTATGGAGAAGGGAGCTGACAACAGGTTAAGGGGTAACTGTGCTTTTTTCAGTATATTTCTGAAACAACCCACTTTTATTTCCCCTGTATGGATATGGATGGGTGAGGCAGGCAGGCAGCCTGTCAGCTCCCAGGAACCTGCTGCATATTTTCCCTGTTGCATTGAAATAGCCCTGTGAACAAGTGTGTGTTATCCAGGAGTGTATCCATCATTTACATTTATTACAAATTAATGCAACACTTTTTGTTGTGCAGATTTGATCCCGTAAGTAACTCCAGTTCACATGAGCAGTCTCATTAAATACAAACCTCATTAAAAACAAATACAAGGCGCATGGGCAGCTACAACAACACAGGAAGTCCAGTACACTTAAACACAGATGCAAACCAGAAGTTAGTTGGTGTGATGCTGACTTAAGGTGGGGTGAGCAGTGCAGACCAGGGCAAAGGGTTGTATATGATGCCCCAACCCTTCACAAGAGGGACAATGGCATTTCTGAAAGGAGTCAAGGTCATCATGGAAGTCCTCTGACCCAATTACAGTGCAGACCCAGCTTGCCATACAAGTCCTTCAGTTTTTGCTCAAGCTATGCAGAAACCTTGTTCATGCCCTTGGACAAGACAAGAGTATCAGACTTAGATTAGTAAATGTTTTGAATGTGAGCACAGCCCATGCCACAGAATCTGGGGCTGGACAAAACTGTTTAAAATGATTTTATATATTGTGGAAAGCAACCCGAAATGCTCTTACCAGAATAGCCAGCTACTGACAGCAGTTTTTGACTGGCTCTGGTAGGTATTCATATACAGGCATTTGTTTGTGTAGGCCAAAGGGGAGGAGCATGTTGCAAAATATCTGAAGAACCAAAAAAAGAGAAACTGAGCTGAAGTGGATTTTTAAACCTCTTGAGAATGAACAATATGCCTTTTTAGTAACCAGTTGTGCATAGAGATCAATGTACACAATTAAAAGACTAATCCTGCTGTAAGTTCACCTCAAGTATTTAATGAATTTCACATGATCCACCCACTTTTTTCTGTACCTCTGCAATTACCATATCAGCAGCAATAATTCTCTGTTGTTCAAGTGCCAGATACAACATGGCTCTCGCATTCCTGAACATGGCATATTGTTCTGTTTGTTTGTTGTTTCAGAACAAGATTAAATTTTACTCACTTGCACACCTCACTAAACTTTAACCCAGTCTTTGTCATCTTCTTAATGAGTGACTTGTTTGTCTTGATCCAGGGCTCTCAGTTTCTTATATTTAGTTTAAATTTTGTATGAAATCTATGTTATTCAAATGACTTTTTGAACCATTCCTAGTTTTCCCCTCTGATCATATTTGGAACTTCCAATCATATGTGTGAAGTGTAGGATCATCTGACTTCTTTTTCTCCCTTCCACAATCTAGAAAATATGAAGTATCTCCTTTCCGACTGCAGCATAAACATTTTCATGCTATATTTTAATTTACAGATATTCTTCAGCAATATAAAAGCATCATGAGCACTGTCTCAAGATTTTGCTTATGTGGGAAAGTTAGTTTGGCTAGATAAAGCAGTAACTTTTCTGCCTGTGTGTATGCACAGGACAAGAGCTGATTATTCCAAATTATCTTATTTTGAGTCCATTTTACTTGAGAAGTACATTTGCAATAGCTAAACAGGAAGAACTCCCCTTGTAGATGTGACTTCAAGCATTTGCAGCTACAGAAGGCGCTCATCTTGTCACAAAGTAGAATTTAGCAAATATGAGAGTAACCCCCTTATCAACATTTAATTATACAGTGTATAGGAAGTAGCTGCAGATCAGGCTTCCAATGTGCTGTGCTTTGTTCAAACACTGATTAGGTTTTAAAAACCAGCTTTCAAAGAGCATTTGTTTCAAACAGAATTTTCTTGTAATCATACCAATGGGGTGATCAGTCACTGTACTTGCGACCATGTGCTGTTCATGTGTTTACCAGGTCTTCCAGATCTTTAGCATATATAGCTGATTAATGTAAGAAAAAAAAAAGCCAAACCAACAACAAACTGGTATACTTTTATGCTAGTTATATAAACAAAAATAAGATATAGAATATTAGGTAAATAAACTTTTTTTGGGTCACTCCTCGGTGACAAATACTTTCACTGGTGGGTTTAAATGACAAGGTAAAGGTGTTCTCTGTCTCACTGTGAACAGAGTCTACAAACTGAAAGAGAATTTCTTGTATTTCCAGAAACGTTTCTTGGGTATCATATTAAAGGATGTAGAAAAGTGCAATTTCTCTATCAGTTCCACAAAAAACCCCAAACCTCAAGGGATTGAAAGACAGGCTGTTCTTGTACAGTCTTTGCCCCATGGCAAATGAGTTAGCATCTCTATTAAAGCTATTAGCATCTTAGTACATTTGGAAAACAAACAAGAGAATATCTTAGCTTTATCTTTGCCTTCACATAAATGAACTCATCTCAAAGGCTCTGAATCTCTAAAGACTCCACAAATGTACAGTGAAGCAATTTCAGCAAAATACTTGATACCAATAGATTGCAAGATTTATTCTTATTTCAGGCAGGCTTTCAGAGGAACAGATTTTGAATTGCCCAAATTAACATATTTACAGTTCTAGGGAGAATAAACACCCTGTTGGGATGTGTTGAAATACGAGCACATGGTGCAAAATCACCCTGTGAGTTATATCTCTTTTTTAGTCACACTGACATAAGCAATGCTTTTTAAGCTATTGCTTGATTGCTGAACTCACTTTAAGTCTCAAAGTCTCTCTGGATCTCAGAAGCACAACCCTTCTTTTAACAAATATTACTAATTTCATCAGGGACCTGCCAGTAGTTATTGCAGTTAAAACGATTTGTGACACTGAGTGTAACACAAGGTAGTATTTCCTTGGTGTACATCACTATGCTTTAGCAATAAAGCCCTCAGGATGTCTCAGAGAACCACTTAGGAGTTACCACTAGTAACTTGCAGTTAGTGGGGATGAGTTGGTCTAGTAAAGAGATCATCTGCTTTTGCTTTAACCAAAAAAATTTACTTAAAAATCTTAATTCATTTGTGAGTCTTTGGGGGTCAAAATGGTGTTAGGAAAAAAAAAAAAAAAAGACCTGCTGAGTCAGACCATTGGTGGTCAAGAGGAGACACTTTCTAGGGAGAATATGTGAACTTGGCCTTTTACTGTCCTCTGCTCTCTCATAGATCCCCAGTATCCCAAACTGTTGGATTAGGGGTGATGGAGAATACATGGTTCCCTTTATGACACATAAACCTATCTTATCCTTTTCCTGAACTTGCTGTACTCTCTGCCTTACTCTCTTGTGGCAGTAAGCTCCAAGAGTTCACTATTTGCTGTGTAAAGTACTTCCTCCAGCTGCTAAAATCAGTTTAAAATGTCATAATCTGATGCTCTCTTTATAGGAGCATATGTATAATATCCAGGTCCATTCACAATTGTTCTTTCTGACAGACTTCCACTCAACTCACATATCTGAATTCATCCAGGAGGATAGCAGAGCCAGAGTGGAAAAGCAGACTGAAATGCATAGTTTGAGTTGTTCCCTGCTAACATACAGAAACTCTTAAATGCTGAGCCAGAGAGCTTGTGCTTATCCTGGTCAGAAGCTGGGCGCTCTGCTTCTTACATGATATAAAGCAGGATGGGTAGTGTGGGGCAATCTAGTGGGAAGAAAAGATGCAGCTATAACTTTAATTTGCTGGTTAAAAGGATTCTGGCCTTTCTGAATCAGCACCAGGGCTCTGTCTAATCTCCTTCCTCCACTCATGTTGCAACAGAGAGTTGCCTAAGTGAGCTATGTTGGCTCTTTGCCACTCAATATTTCCCTTCACCGGGGAAACCCCCAGCTGGCTTTTAAAGCCAGCTTTATGGCCCCAGGACAGTGCCAAAGGCAGTATGAGGCGCCTCACCACCTTCTGGAAGAATTTGAAGGCAAAGCTGGGGGTGGGATCACAGAAGGCAAGCTCATAGCAAGCTATTCCTTAACTTTATTAGCTGATGCCTCTTGTTTAACACGCTGATCATCCCTGCTTTTTTATTACTATTATTTCAGGGGACAGTTGCCAGAACTGATTCATTGTTTTTGGACAAGCAAATAGGAAGTAGTGTGGAAACTGCCTTGTCTTGGACAACTGAGATGCATATAGGCTTATAGAGAAAAAAAAAAAAAGATTTTGAAAGTGCTTTGTCTCTGCCATCTAGCAAGCATATCCCTGCAAGAGGAAGGTCTGTGATTCAGGGGGAAAATCCCACGACAAAGCCTTCAGCCCTAACAATTGCATGTAAGAGAGATTAAGTCATGGGAAACTCCTCTGAATAGAGTTGCATGAATAAATAGAAACATGCAGCAACATGAAACACACCAAGCTTCAGGTTTCACCGCGGGCTGGAGACGCGGGCCATGCTTAAAGAATTCTGCACCGGGGTCCCTGTGTCTCTCCAGCAAGCACAGGCTTCATTTCAAGGGACAGACACAGGACGATGCACGGCCTGGCTTTGCATCAAGCATTCAACGTTAAATCTGTTCCATGTGTCCACATGAAAACGGGAGGGAGCCGGGTATTCCCAAAGGGTCACACGGACTGCCAGGCTTGGGGGAGCTCAGTTGTGTCCAAGCGGCCTGGAAAACTCCGCTCCGTCTTCTGGAACTCTTAGGGCAAAGCAAGGCAAACAGCAGCAGAAAACTTAAATTTGTTGTTTTGTTGGTTTGGGGTTTTTTTTTTGCATCTAGCTCGAGACAGCCCCTGCGTAGGCTCGGAGCCGCCAGCCCTGGCCCAACCAGCCCTTGGTCATCGTTCCGAAGCCATTGAGGTTGCAGCAGAGCAGCCGTGGAATGGCGCGAGCGTAAGAGAAAACACAAACAAACAAATAAAAAGCAAAAAAAAAACAACAAAAAAACCCACAACCCAAAAACACCAACAAACAACAAATTCAGTTGTTGCGGCGAGGCGGGGGACCGCCCGCAGCCTCCTGGGAAATGTAGTTCGCCCGGCCGGCGAGGCGAGAGCCAATCTCCGCGCCGCTCCCCGGCTTGGCCTGCTGGGAGTTATAGTTTTTCCCGTCCCCATCAGGGCAGCGGCCAACGGCGACGGGGCCGAACAAGACTATCTTCCCAGCGTGCACCGCTCTGCCGGCGCGACCGCGCCCATGGGCTGTAAACAAACATGGCGGCGGGCGATGGTGGCGGCCGCGGGTGGCCCTGAGAGCGCCGGTGTCCGCCGGGGCTGCGGGCGGGCGGGCGGCTCCGCCTGCTCCTCGCGCAGGGGCTGCGGCGAGGCGCATCGGGGCTGGCGGCACACATGGATGACAGCAAGGTAAGGGGCTGCGGGGCCCTCCCGCGAGCTGGAGCCGAGGGCAGGCGGTGAGGCTCTTGGTGCAGGGAGCCTTCTGAAATGTGCTCTTGAAGGGCTCTGCTCGCTGCAGCCGCCAGGAAGGAGGGGTTGCCCCCTTCGTTCTTGCTTGCAGCGCTTCGGCGCTGCTTCTGGCGTTTCCTTAAAGCTCCAGGCAGGGGCCAAAGGCTGGGTAGCGCCAGTGGTGTGGCGCGGTGGCTCGTGCTCCCCAAGAGCACCCTGAATTTATTCGATAAATAGCAGCCGTGCGCGAACGGCGAGGTGCGAGGGTAGCGGCGTGGGCTGCAGCCTCGTGCTGGGTGCAGGGCTTGCAGCTGGGCGGAGCCGACCGCGAGAAGATGCACAAGGAATGCATCTGCCACTCGCTTGAGGCGGGCCTGCAGGTGCAGCTGCTGTGTGCGCTCAGGGCAGCGTTTTGCAGCGCAGACTCTCAGCTGGGTTCGGGTATTTGAGCTCGCTGGAGTGCTGGTTACGGGTTATCCTGGGGGTCGTGCTGGAGACACCGCTGGAATTGTGCTAGAACGAAATTACGCAGCCTGTGACGATCTGCCTAAATTCAAAGGGGGGAAAAATACTTGATACAATTTCTTAGGGAATAAAGAAATTTAGAAGTGATCAGTAATTTGGCAATCCACAATCCACAGAACGGATTGTAAGTATATGAAAGGTTTATGGAGATCTGCTGTTTTAACAGGGATAATATTTTATTTTATTAAGGCCTTGTCTGAAAGCTGTGAAGGAAGTTGGGGGAAATCTGCATCATTGATGTCTCACAACTCTGAGAACTGCATGAAAGTTTGTGTAATTGGGGCAGTAGTTTGGAAGATCCAGAAGATTTAGTTGTGGAGGCATATATAGTTCATGAGCATTATCTGATTTTTATTTTTTGTGGTTTTTTCTATCACACTTAGGTTATTTGTACTACCCAACTTCTAGATTTTAATTTAAAAATAATTTTTGATCTACCATTGTGTCATGTGGGGTCCTGATAGTCTGCCTTTTTTTTTTTTTTCCTGAGAAATTTTTTGACACATTTACTAAATAAAATAAATCTATTTACCCAGTCAGTAAGTAAAATTTTTGGTCTTTTTTTTTTTTTAACTGATGTTGAGTTGAATAGGAAAATAACCACAAAAAACAACAGAGTGGGATATTCACTCTTCTTCCTATTTTCACTCTGAAGTACAGTTTTCATAGTTCGTGAGGCTGCAGGTCACCCTGAGGGTTTGGTGACTCCGTTCTGGAGATGCCATTTCCCTTGGGAGGGCTCTTCCCGTTGCAGGTTGCTGTGTCAGGATGAGGCAAGCACTATTTATACCTCATTTTAAGGCCACTGTGGTTACAACTGGAGCCAGCATGTCCTTGAAATCTCCCAAAAATTCCACTGAGTCATGCTTTCCTTCCTGCTGAGGGAGTTGGCCCGTGAAAGGACTTTCCCTGCAAAAACTCAATCAACTAAATTGTGTTGATGGTGTAGTGACCATTCTATGGCTGGCTGCAGCCAAGTTCAGTGTTTGCCTTCATCTACGTGACATAAAGAATTTAGAATTGAGCTTTCAGGCTGAAAAGTTTCCCCTAATTCACAGTGCACTTTAATTTAGCCTTATCTGGTTTAAGAGAGCATTGGAAGAATGGTTCTTGTTAAGGCATTCCTCAAAATTGGAAGGAAATAGATTAAGAAATAAAGGGAGAGGTAGAATATCTTAACATTATCTTAACATGTCTGTATCAGATCTAGAAAAATTTCGTGTTTCAGTTCGGAAGGATGTTCTTAAATTATTCACACACACACAAAAAAAACCCCAAACCCGAAATATGACCTTCTTTTCTTCTGTAGAACTGCTTTCGAACTAGGGGTTGTTCAGATACTGGCCTCACTTCCTGCTGTGGTTTGAGCTATTGTGTGTGGAAGGGAAAGAGTTAAGTGATGCAGCAGTTCCTTGGCAATTAATTCCTGTTAGAATGACACTTGTGTATCTCTGAAGTATTTGGACAGAGGAAAAAAGAGAAGCTCTGTTACAGTGGTTTCAGCCTTTATGGGTGAAATTTCTTGGTTAGTTTACAAGACTACATATAACATATTATGTATTTGTTATATGCATTGGGAAGCAGAGAATAGGGACTAGGGTAAGAAGTTGATAACTCTTGATAGTAAACATTAAAATACTGCTTTATACAGCTAACTGCAGTCTTTTGTATTAATTACACAGGTTTTTATAGGGGACACTGATAAGTCTTATTTGGGTAATTAACTTTTCAGTTTACTGCTAGAAATGAAAAATAAAACTTTTTAACATCAGATCCCTTTTGTTATTCCAATGAAGTTAAAAACAAGTGAACAAAAACCAGACCACCACCAAAAAAGGCTGGGGTTGCTCTCTTCTATTACAAATACTCTTGCCTTGCACAGAAAAGATATTATATTACTATATTTATGGGTCCAGCAACTGTTGATGTCTTGCTGTGGCGTTCATGCAGCTTTCCTTTTCAGGGGAACACTTGGTGTTAGAGCAGGGGAAGGCTCTCAGCAAAGGGCTGCACCCAGGGAGTTGGGTTGCTTTCCACGCAGCCTGGCTGTGAGACATCAAACACCCCTGTGTGGTCCTGAGTCGTAATTATGGGGATGCAGGTGTCCCTTGGAGGGAGTGTGGGAGCAAGCCAGGTGTGAAATCTTGTGTGTAAAATAGAGTGCTTGAGGGGTCTTTGGCCATGAGCTGACTTGTAGCCTGTGACCCTCGCTGGTGTGGCTGACTGGGATCAGGGAGAGAGAGCTCCCAGGCAATCCTGGAGTCAGCTCTGGGTAATGCTCTGAGTGCCACAGCAGGGACAGAGCTCGTGTGGAGATGACCTCAGCTGTTAAGGAGCTGGGCTGCTATGTTTTCAGCCTTCAGGGCTTTTTCAGAGTATGCAGGTTCTCAGTGTGCTGGAGAAGTCTTCCACTTAGGATCATGTCCAAACATAAAGCATTCTCATTGCTGCTTGCTTGGAAATATAAAACCTTAACAGCTTTGGTTATAATTTGATATGAGCAATTTCAGATCTTTAAGTGTTTCAAGAAGCTGCTGCTCAGCATTGCTCAGATGACACGTCTGCTCATACTTGCAAGGAGTGAGTAAAGTGGAGGAGCTTAAAGCCTCTAAACCAGCTAGAACAGTTTTAGTTCATTGTTACAGTGGGCTAGGAGGATACACATGGTGGAGTTAGCTGACATCCCTGAGCCCGAGTTCTAACAGAGACAGGTTTAGAAGAGTGCCTGGTTTCTGTTAGTGTGAACAGAGAGAATGTGTAGGGCACAGTGGTGGACATAATTCCCTGTGTGAGGCTGTAAGTCCTTCCTGGGGGGGAAGAGGAAGGCTGTCACTTGTGGAGTGGCACAGTGGCATCTGAGTGACTGCTGCCCTGAACATTAGCACTTACCCATCTGGGTGCCTGCATAACACTGTATGGAAACTTGATATTTAGTCCCAGCTCATGCTTTTTTAAAACAGATGTTGCAGCAAAGACAGACAGTATTCTTTATGCATCTGTGCTGAACATGACATTCTTAGGATGTGAAGCACTTTGTATGGTGAGAGTTTTAGGATTAATTTCTGTTGACAGATCTGCTTAAGACTTAGATCGTGTTTGCTCACTAAATAGTATCTTACATTTTTGGATCACTATTGGATGCCTTTTGTCTGCCAGTGAAAGTAAACTAATTGTGTTGGGCAAATAAAATGTCATGCAATGGAGGAATAACAAGCCTGCTCTCTAGCTGGGTTTTGTACTGCTACTGTGAGTGGTATGCTTTGAATTGGAAGATCAGAAAACTTCATCTTTATTAGGAGACTTGTGACTGGCTTCATTTGCTTTCTGATTTTGTGAAAATGTTTGCAAGTGGAAATAGATTCTTCCCCCCTCTGCTGTAACACAGCACTTAGGTTTTATTTCTTACTAATCATTTTTATAGTTTTATGTAAATTCTGTAGATGATCATCAGTTCCATGCTAAGTTAAGTTCTGGAGACCTATACCTTCAGCTGCCAATGCAATGAAGAGTCTGCTTAAGATGATTCCTTGAGCTGGATCTCAAGTACTGGTTGATGGAGCTGCTTGTTTATTGGTAACTGAACTCAGAGCTTCTGGGAGATGCTGACCTGGTCAGTGTGATCAGCATTGCTGGTCAGCGGTGCTGAGCAGTGCCTGGGATAATTGCTTTAATCTGCTAAATCGATTCAAACCTGCAGATGTCGTGATGAGGCCAACTTTATCACAGTCTCCTGTCCGAGGGGCTCAGCTCCTCAGGGCTGTGAGTGCTAGTAGCTGTGTTCTGTGTGCATCTCCTTCCTGAGGAGGACCTCTCTGCTGTCCATTCTGGAAAGGGTTTTGGAGAGATCTGCTGCATCCTTCTAATAAAAAAAATCCAGAAGTCTGAGGGATTTTCTGTATCAGGTCAAGTAATTGCAGCTGTTTCCAATTCCAGATCAAATAAATTTGTGCCTGAACACTGATGGGAGGCAAGAATGAGGTTATGATCTAAGTAGCGTATGAAAAGGAAATCGTGGAATTACAGAATAGGCTGAGTTGGAAGGGACCCATCGGGATTATCGAGTCTAACTCCTGGCCCTGTGCAGGACACCCCAAGAATCACACCATGTGGCTTAGAAAAGAGCTATGTTCTTCTATTTTCTGAAGTCTGAGTGAACTTAAATGGGAGCTTGGTCAGACCTCCAACTAATGCGTGCCTTTATTAATATTTCTATGAAAAGTTTTATGATTAATGTTGTTCTGAGTCTTGATTGCGTATGACTCCCTGAAAAAAACCCAACTCTCCACTGCTGAATGCTAATAGATCACATCCCTTTATAAACTCCAGATGAATACAAAGGGACAAAAAGCATTTGCTTGGTCTGTTGCCACGTTCAACATCAACTATCACTTCTGCTTTGTCTTCTTTCTGCCACATCAGCATAGCAACTGAGCAGGCAAACATGACTAGAAGCCAGGGAGATATGGTAATGCTGGATAGGGGCAAAGGATTCCTCAGGCCTTTTTTTTCCCAGCTGGGTTGCTTAAGGTTACAGCAGGAGCTTCTAAATATTGGTGAGGAAAAACTGACGAGGATGCAGGATTTGATTAAATTGCTTACCATTGCTGCCTTTGCAGGGTGATGTGTAATTGTGTGGAGAACTCCAGGAGCCGTGAAGACAGTATGAGTCTTTGGGGATGGTGTGAAGGCAGATTATTTGGGTGTTAGTGCTTAGAGTCAAAAAGGAAGGAAGCTTTTCGTTATTTCCATAGTCCTGCTGGTTAGAGCGTTGGCAAGCAACCATGGTTGAATAGGTATAAGCCTTTTTCCTGCTGTAAGGGAGCTTGTGTGCAGAGCTGCTGCCGTGGTAAAAGGTCTTGGAGGGAGAGCAATTGGCACACCTGTCTGTAGAAAACTCTCTGGAGTGACCAAAGGGAAAGCAATTTATGGATAATGGTGGATCCAGGATGCATTTGCCATGTGCTAAGCAGTCTTTAACTTGCTGTTTGCGAGAAATGGCGTGGTGGCAAGCATTCACCCACCTGAGGCTGGGGGGAGAGGGTGTGGCTGTCAGTGCTCCTGTGCGGGACTAGGACTCGAGGTAGTTTGTTCACACAGCAGTGTGGGGTGTGCTGGAGCCCAGCCTTGAGTGCCAGCTCGCTCTAGTTCTAGAGGGTCAGAACCCAGAGTGGCCAAGGTTTTTCAAGAGAGCTGCAATATGTGTCTCTACAAGACCTTATCTAGCTCTTGAATTCAGAGATTTACTTTGAACTACCTTGCACTGGCACAGAAAAGCCTCAGGTGCTAAAAGTCTTTGAGAACTGAAGTACTTTGGCTGTAGTGTAATGTAATATCTATCAGTCTTCCAAGTGCAAGTAATAATAGATAGCAAATGGTGAGTGCCTACAGCCCCACCTGGGAAGATTCTGTGTGGTTCTGCATTCTGCTGAGCTGGGAGTGTGGATCACACCACACATAGCCAGGAGTGTGCTTCCATGAGAGGACAAACCTTGTCATGCCTGAAGGAGGACAGCCACTTTCCCTTCTTTAGAGCTCCTGCCCCCTGCCTTGGCCACATCTGTTTAGTTTTATCTTACTTTGAACTACATGAGATTTTCTGAACTAGAAAATCTTAAGGGGAGCGCCTTGATGGAGTAAAGAATTATTCAAACTGTATCCAGCAGTTCAAGTGTAAAAGAGCTTCATTTTTTTTTTCCTTTGCTCTTCTGAATGTGTTGTGTTTGTTTCATTATCATAGATGTCCATTAAGTACTTTCTGTTCTTTCATTTGCTTATGGTAGGCAGCTACTCCTGAATAAATTAGGAGGGACAATACAGAGAGGGTAGGATTATGTTGGCATGTGATTGTTGACTCACTTTCCAAAGAAAGAATAGGCTCAATTGTATAATCCTTTTTTTCCCCTCTTCATTCTGGCACATCAATTCACTATGTTATTGTTTTTATTGCAGCTTACTAAGTTTGCAGAACAAGTGACTTCTTTGAAAGTTAAAAATGGCTTATTTTGTAGCTTTTCACAGTAAAAGTGCCTTTTTTTAAATGATGAACTCTGATATTTTGAGCACTGCCTATTAGAAAAAGTCCTGTCTGTATACAGGATGGTGAAATACTAAGGCAGCAGTGAAATTCTAGTATTCAGGTGTGTGTTAGGTGTATTTCTCCACACCCCCTCCAGTCAAACAGTGTGGTCAGAATGCAAATAAAGAGAAATCCGCACTTCAGAGGGGAGCTGGGGTGTGTGGCTGATGTAATGCTTACAGGGTGATACTACCCAAAGACCGGTTTTAAGACTTTCTTGTGCCATGCCCCCATGTTAAGAGTAAAATATTTGGGTGGGGAAGCACAGAGTAAACTGGTTTTGTTTTTTTTGTTGGTGGTTTTTTGTTGTTGTTGTTTTTTTAATTTATTTGTAGCAGAAGAAGCTCTCAGACCTGTAAAAAGGGAGCCACAAAGAAGAGGGGAAAGGGATTGCAAAACCTGCATTCTACAGGGCAAGAAACTAGGGAGTTACATTTCTGCGAGGGGGATCTAAATTAGGAACAGGGAGAGTTCAGCACTGACAGGTTGTGTGAGGAGGTGTGAGGAGATTCACCAGGCTGTGTAGTAATGTTTTGAAGGTGAACATGGCCAGAGTGGTGATGTACTACGGGAGCAGAGGCAGCAGAGATATGACTTGGTACGACTGAGTTCCTTGTTTAGTAAAACTCCTCAAGATTCCTTTGAAAGAAATCTAGCCCAAGGAAGCTCAGGTGGCTAGTGAATAATTCTGAATTGAGAGTAGGCTGGAATTGTTGACTGCAGCAAAACTAACTTTTGCGTTATATTGATAGAAACAAATATATTTTTTTCTAAATTGAAGTGTAAAACTCTATAATATAATATTTCCAGACCTGGCAAATGCTAGAGCAGGGGCTGTGATATGGAAGCAGTTTCACTACAAGCTGACTATGCCTCCTCAATACCCAGATACCCTTGTAGATACCTGAAGTGTTGTGTTCAGTTCTGGGCTCCCCAGTATGAGAGAGAAATAGAGCCACTGGAGAGAGTCCTGAAAGCTTCACAGCTCAGCATTCTTATTTCCTCTGTTCATTCTGTGCTCCAGAATGTATATGCAAGGTTTTATACTTGGGACTCCTAGTAGTTACGGTCACATGGTTCCAGCATTACCTTTGTGGAACAGGATCTTTACTGTGCCCTTCCTTTCCAGGTGGTTGGAGGCAAGGTAAAGAAACCGGGCAAACGAGGTCGTAAACCAGCCAAAATAGACTTGAAGGCAAAACTTGAAAGAAGTCGGCAGAGTGCAAGAGAGTGCAGAGCCCGGAAGAAGCTGAGGTACCAGTACCTGGAAGAGCTGGTTTCAAGCAGAGAGCGAGCCATCTGTGCTCTCAGAGAAGAGCTTGAAATGGTAAGGAACTATCATTTAACCTAATCCTAAGCATTATCTGGGACCTGTCCTGATGAACACTTGTTCTCGAGACCACAGTGACTGACAGTGGCATTTGGCTGGCCAGGAGGTATCAAAACATCAGATGCATCCAGCTGTGTGCCTGCTGTGGTGTGTAGAATATGAGTTCATGTCATGAGTTATCTGCTGGTTCCAAACTGGAAGCAAGCGAAAAAAGTACCCATTACATTTGAGTCTGTTGTCTTTGAAATGTTTGGTTTTGAAAAACCTTTGACAGAGTTAGACTGTGGGAAGAGGTGTTAAAATATCAAAGGAGAAATACTGGGCGTCATTGCTTCTCTGTTGGGGAGGTGGGTTCTTGCAGCATGCTCTCTGTGTAGATGGTTCCAGCATGTGTAAGATGGGCGTCTTGGCCAAATAAGCAGCATTAACCAAAGAGAATGTTTCATTTGGAAATACAGACACAGCTCCTCAGCAATGCCATTGAAATGTCACCAGTGCTGAGGACACTGCCTTGACCTGGCTTTAGGTTTGTTTGAATGGGCAGGGCTAATCACTACCAGGCAGTAGGTTTAGGATCAGGTGAAAAGCCAGCCAACTCTCCACAGGTTTTTTGATGTGCTTCAGGGTTTGGTGATGAAGAATTTAAGATGAGGGAAGTAGGAATAAGGCACATGTGCCTTGCGCTATGGGAAAGGACCTCTTAATAGTCCATCAGCCCCAGAGTCATGTGAAATATTTGTTTTTAATAGGCCATGAACTGGAACGGTATTCTCGCATGCCAGCAGCGAGAAATTGCACAGAGTGTTCCATGTTGTTTAATAATTACAGTATTCTGTCTGGTGCTGCCTCTGAGTAGCAGTTTATTGACTGAAAGAGGCTTTGCTGAGGCCAGGTATGCAGCCATGGACACGTGCTCAGCTCATTAGTGCTCTGCAGTTTCGTAAGAGGCTTCAGCTCAGTAAATTCAGACCTTAAATGAATATACCGGAAGGTAAAGATTACAGCCCTGTTTTGTCTGCTAATGTGATCCTGGCAGTTTGCTAAGGCCTAATGTGTTTGCATATTTCAGTACAAGCAGTGGTGCATGGCCATGGACCAAGGGAAAATCCCCTCGGAAATAAAAGCCCTGCTAACTGGAGAGGAGCAAGGCAAAGCACAGCAGAACTCAACCAAACTTGCCAAGGCTGCGAAGACAGAAGCAAACAGCAGCAATCCCTGTAAGTATCCAGCCTATGATTAATTCCTGTTTTGTTACATCTTTTGTGGTGTAGGAGGATGGCTGTGGTGTAGGAAGAAACATAAGGATGTGCTTTTGGGTACAAATAGTTGATTGAAGCAAAGAGCCTAGTGGGTGGTACAAAGACTCTGTGTAATGTTTACATGGACAACACAGAAATTACACTATAGAGGAAGCTGGGCAGTTATTTTAAAAGAAGACTCTTTGTGTTTCACCAAAGCCTGTGGAGACCTGTGAAGACCTTAATTTCTTACAGCATTTTCTGTTTTTTTTAATGCAAGCTAAATGGAGCACATAAAACATACTTGAATTTTAAAAACTCCACGTAGAAAACATTATTCTAGCTGCAAGCACTCCAAGAGAGAAATGCTGGACTTGGGATTTCCTATGGGGTCTTCTTTCTGACTCCTTTTTGCTTGTGCAGGGAATGGAATAGGGTTCTTCTGGGAATTGGAAGGTGAAAAGACCAAGTGATATAAAGTCATATTCCTGATATGTAAATCCGAAGGGAGAGAGTTAAGGTGTAGCATGGGCAATTCTACATTTTACTTCTGATTTTGTAATAGTTCATGCTACAGAGTAAATGACACTTCACTGAATTTTTTTAAAAAATAGGGTTTTCTAGCTTTGTGTTTTTAAGAATCAACATGAAAACCACTTTTTTAACCATAACAATCTTCCCCGGGGTGCATCATTCTCAGGAGGCCGATGCAGAACCTTCCACGCTGCAGCAGAGGTGGCTCAGGAGCTCGCAGAAGGAAGAATGCTGTTCTGAAGAGTGGATGCATCCCCAGGTTCAGGGGAAAGGATCCCAGTCTGTTCTCTTCTCTTTGCTCCTCCCCACGTGAAATTCTTTGATAATGGTGTTCCTAAGGCTTCATGGAGTGGGGCTTTTGGGGCAGTGAGTGTTTGTGTAAGTGGAGCCTTGTTCTTCCTTTCGCTCCACCGCCCTCCCCAAATACAGCTATGGCAGCTTTGGGGCATTCCCGACACAAGAGTGGGGCTGCTTTTATAGCAGAGCCCAGAATTAGGCTGGCTTTGTGTTTGGTGGTTATGTGGTTGTTAACTGTTGTGGGAGCCTGGGAGGTTCTGTAAAAGAAAAGCAAGAGAAGGATCTTGTAACAGCTTTGCTAAAGCCAAACCCAGTACTGTACTGTAGGCTGAGGAGAAGGAGCTAGATCCAGAGCTTTCAGTAAGAAGATTTATAGCAATGTCATTTGTAACCTAAATGAAGGTGTTGCTCTCAGCATCCATCTGTAATGCAGCATGTTTTTTGTGTGACTGGGATTCTTAATGAAGTACTAGATACATTTCCTGCTTCTGCCCGTACTTCTTCCACCGGGTGCATTTCCCACCCGCCGTGCTCCCGGTGAGACAGTCAAGGCATGTCCCTGCATCCTGTTTCCAGCAGGGGAACAGCAGCCATTCCCTCTCACCCACTGGGCCCTGGTATCTTTCTGTAGCTGCCTACGTTTTGGCCCTAGTACCTCTCTGGACAGCAACTTAATGTGAATTCTGCTGCGCTGTCCTGGTTTCCCAGCCAAAGACAATGCCAGGAACTGGAAGCAAGGAGAGCAAGTTGCATCAGTTTGGTTTTATGGTAAGAAAGGTGATGGCAAAACTCTTGTGGGCTGGTGTACTCATCCTGGTTATTGACAGATAACCTGCCACTTTCCTCAGACTGCTCTTTCTCCTGGATATGCTTCTTGCATTCATATGATGCAATATGGAGAGTGGAGCTCTCAGGATTTTCAGAGGGGGTTTGGCTTGCTTATTCTGTTTTGTTTATTACAATGTCTTTCTCTGTATTTTATGAAATGCATGGAACATTTTTTAATCTTATGTTTTCAGCATTGTTTCATAGAATAAATATTATAATGAATGATTTTGCTAGACTGAATGTTGCCTATTTTTGTTGAACTAATTGGGTTTGTGTAGCGTTATCTCAGTTCAGGGTGGGTCAAAATCACTGAAAATAATCGAGTGCCATATTTCAGTGTACAGCACAATTGTTTTCAGAATTCCATTCTAAGCACCTATATATTGAACCTTAAGGCATGGTTTTAGGTTTATTCTTTAGACCCTGCAATCATGAACTTAGCAATTGCTAGAAACGTTGCACATACACACAAGACTATTAAGAGAGGTTAAGTCACACTGAAGAAGAGATGGGGAGGATATGAGGGTTCGTGTTGCGTTGTCCATGTCCTATCCTGCCCACCCCCATCCCCATCATCCACCCCCTGTATCTGAAGTTCTGCACTGCAGTTTGTCCTGAAAGGCAGCAATAAAGCCAACCCATAAGTTTGGGGATTTTTGTCGATGTTGAATCCTTACCTGTTCCTTTTCCTGGATTTTCTGGAGGAAGAAAAACCCTAGGCCAAGTGTTCAGAACTATGCTCTGCCAACCTTGTAGTTGGACTTTATAACATGATCATACCAGGAGTGTAATGGATTGCGTTGGGTTAGAATTAGTCTTACACAGTGCACTTTCAGATGTAAACAATGTATTGTAATTAGACACATATTTCAAATGTTATGCAGATGCTTAAGTGTCTTTCAGAATCAGGGATGTAGAAAACATGCAGAGGAGTTATGGTATGTGACCAGAACAGCTCTGCCCAGCGCTAGGTAACGTGACAAACACAGCTCTGATCTTACCAGAACTACCCTGCCTGCTTTCTTCCCTCTTTCTCTGTTTCACGTGCTGTGATACCAAACAAGAAGCCTCTCAGCAGAAAGGTTTCTTTTCTGGAGGAAATAGAGAGTTGGAATTTCTAATTGCGGTGAGCAGCAGTTTCTTCTGTTCCTTGTTGTGGTGGCTCCTGCTTCTTGGCTTAGTCAGCGCTTCACATTACAGGGCTGTGTTTGGCATGCCTGGGCCCAGCTCCGTGGCACAAATAGTGGTACCCACGTTCTGACAGGTTTCTTGTGCTTCGTGCAGATGGACAGGAGGTGTGTTACAGCCTCCATCATCCTAGGTTGTCCTGCAAGCAAAAATCTGTGACGTGTAGTTACCGCTCTAACTGCAGCTTTTCCATCTGCTCTAGATGCTGTAGTCTATTACAAAATGTAGGATTCCCAGCAGCAATCATTCATTAAAGTTCTGTGATTTCCATCACATAGCAGACTGTGCTGTGTTATACATTTCTTGGCCTTAGCTGGATCTCTGGGAGTCCTTTATTTTGGAGCTTGAAGTTTAGCAGTTTTCTTTGAAAACCAGCAAGTGTTTGTGGTTCGTGCTTGTTTGCTGCTCTAATGCTCATACTCTTCATCCTCATTGGGGTGGCTCCTAGAAGTGATACAGCCAAGTCCTCTGGCCAGGAGTCTCATCTAGATCCCTAAATAATGGAGGGTGGTATAATCTTACCCTCTCTTTGTGTAGGCTGGGTACAGCCTTTCACTTGTTTCTCCTCTGGTGAGTGAGCACAGCTGGTTCTCTCTCACAAGTACTGGAGAAAGGAAATGAGCCTGGAAATGCCTCATTTTCCCACTTGCCACGGAAATCTAATGCTCAGCCAGACCCATTTGCCCAGCTAAAGGTGGGTATCTCTTGGAAACTGTCCACAGTCTTAAAAAAAATGCTGTCTGTATTATTTGGTGTTTACACCAACAGTAGAACTCCTGCTAGGGTTAAGTGTAGTAAGGCTGAACTCAGTGGATGATGATGGACTAAGCACTGTACAGCTGCACCAACGCTTTTGGGGAGTGTGACCCAAGGCTGGACCCAGCCTCATAAGAAAAACCTGTAGTAAGTCTTGTTGGTTTATATGCTGTGTATGTGCTGCATGCACAGAATCCTGCACTGAAGTGGATACATTTAATTGACTCAACACTTAACTGAGAACATTTTGTCATCATGTGAGAAAAAAAAAAAATAATCACAGTCTGGTTTCATAATCTGATAATAAGTGTTTGTCAAAGAATCAGTATCCTGTTAAGGGCTTTTCAAATACTATCTTAACTTATATCAGGGTTTTTTTTAATGTATTAGACAAATTTTGAAAAGCTTTTCTCTTTCTTGACAGCTGAAATCTGGCCAACTTTGAGAGTACCTGTGACTGATTGTTTTTCCTTTTCTTTCCCTTTTACATTTTAGGGTGAAGATTAATCTACATCAATAATGAATCTAGTTCTTCCTGAAGAGCTGGAGAAGGTTTGGGATCATAGCTCCATTTGCTACTTTCCAAGAAATTATAATCTCTATAATTACCTATAAAATTACTGTTAATGTAAGAAGCAAATGTTTGAGACTAGTCTCAAAATGCAGAGAAATCAGAGGAAAAGCTGAAATAAGAACCACAGTCCTCCTCATTGTGCTCAAGAGTTACAGCATGGGTGACAGAGGATGGGCTGATGTAGAAATCCCTGCTGGAGGTAAGCAGGGCAAAATACCAGTTTGTGAGTTGCTGTTCTTTGTGCCACTGAGCATTAATTTCTCTGTAAGTTATGTCAATAACTGAATTTATTACATGACTCCATTGTGAATTTGTATGAGAAAATATAAGCTTCTAATCCACAGTAGAATCTGAGGTATGCCACACTGAACAGCACATCAGTGGACTAAAATACAACTGATGCTGTATTTATGGAATGTGCAGATTTTTGTATGTAGATCTATCATGGCCTTCCAGTGCCTGAGGGGAACCTGCAAGAAAGATGGAGAGGGACTATTGACAAGGGCCTGGAGTGGCAGGAAGAGAGGGAATGGCTTCAAACTGAAGGAGAAGAAGGTTTAGATTAGATATTAAGAAAAAATTCTTTACTGTGAGACCTGTAACAGATTGCCCAGAGAAGCTGTGGATGCCCCATCCCTGGAGGTGTTCAAGATCAGGTTGGATTGGGCTCTGAACAGTCTTTAAATTGCAACTAGAAAATGCTGTCATTGGTCAGCTAATGATTTTCAGCAGCACTTAATGAAAAAAAAAAAAGCTAAAAAACCTAAACTGCTTTTCAGTTTGGTTTTTTTTTTTTTCCTCCATAAAAAGCACTTGGGAAGCAGGAGTTCTGCTTCCATAACTAGTACAAGATTAACTCTGCTTGTTTATGTGTCAGCCTGTATCTCACAACTGGCTTAATCAACACTCCTAACACTAACTGCTGCTTCAAGCAATTCTTGTGTATGATCTCTATAGGTTTGGGTGGGTATTGGTGACATTCCTAACTGTGCTGCAGCTGGTTAAATAAATGTGTGAATAAAAGACTACAAGTGGATTATAAAATGTGTGTTTTCATGAGACAGGCTGTTCAGCGTGAATAGAAATAGCCCATAAAGGGTGACTTACTCCTATACCTTCTTTCTCATGGCAACTTATTCAAAATACATTTTGATTAAGTGTGACAGTGCTGCCAACAGCAATGCTGGGTGTTCCTGTGGCAGTGCATTCCAGCAGTGTCCTCCAACTTCGCCGTCCTCACGTGGCATGCTCCGAGTGCCTGCTGATGTAAGAACAGTCCTTTCCTGCTCCCTATCAAACACAGAGCTGGCCATGTTGCTAGGTCAGTGTTTTCTGGTTTGCATTTCTGGGCTTTTTCTTTCCTCTCCCCTTTGAAAATCTCCTTTTTGGAATGCATTCCTTCTTTGGTACAGAAAAAGACTATTCTGTGAATCTCCTTTCTTTCCCAAGTGGCCTGGCAGCTATTTTCAAAAGCTGTCAAGGGTTCCTTTTCCAGAGGACTGTGCATGAGTAACCATGAGTTACTCTGCTCTGCACATGCGTACCACACCCACCAACTCACCCCTTCTGCATTTCAAGCTCTGTGACATCAGTGTAAATACCCCTTCTGCTCTGTCCTTAATGATACCATCACCCTTTGTAGCTCAGGACCCTCTTGTTTCTCAGCCTAGCAGTGGCAGTGCTGGTACTGGCTCACCCCAGAGAGTTTTTTGCTTGCTCAGGCATTCTGATGAGCTGTATGATCAGGAGGAAGGTGACAGCATTAGCAGACAGCAGTGATGTTGTTCAGTAGATGCTGGGCATGTATTGAAACAGTTCTGCAAAGCCCAGAGTGTACTTCTTCTTTCACTTAAAACATTGGGTTTTAGACGATTCTGTTACTTGTATTTCTGTACAATTCTGGGTTGCCTAGCATTTTCAGCAATGGTTTCAAATGGAAGGGCAAGTTCAGTGTAGGTTGACATACCTGGAACAGCCTGTGGAGTTAAAGGAGGGATTAATTTAAAAAAATTTTGGCCCAAAGTTGTTTATCTCATGAACACAACCCAGAAAAGGTTTCATCAAAGTAAGTACAGTAATAGTTTTCCATTTAAATCTGGAGTCATGTCTGGTATCTCAGATAGAGAAAGGGGAAGGAGGCATCTTCTAGCTTTCTAATTAGCTAATTACTCTTGTGACAAGTCTGTGTGCAAACCTTCCCAAGGTGATGCAGGGATCTCTTGATGAGAACAGTGTTACCATTCTCACTTCAGCAAGCTGCATTTCTTGTTACTTTATTCTTAGGGTTTCTCACTTTCTGAAATAAAATAGTAATTAGCTTTTTAATCACTGGTACACCAGTGGAGCCGATGTTGCTCGCTGTGGGTGTTTGAGAAACGTCCAATTAACTGTTTCAGCTTTTCGGATTTACGTGATCTTTTTTTTTTCCTGTTTTTTTTTGCAGTAGCCACTTAATGTTGTTGTCATTTCAGTCCAATGCCACTAAACGAGTGGCATTGTTAATGGAGCTGATACTGTCTATACATGCTGGCAGATAAAAAAGGCTTACTGACAGCTGGAAAGCAATTATAAAGGTTGTCTGTTTTAATCCCTCTGTCCTGAGCTACCTGTGGAATGAGCACAGTTGCAGTTCTGTGAATGTATTAATAAAAAAATGTAGGCGGAATGATGAATGGCCTCTTGTGATTGCTTGCATTCACCTTGCTTTTTTTTTCTCAGTCGTCTCCTTTGCATGAAATAGGGCATAGAAACAAAACAAATGTGCCTGTTACACAGCTTAGCCTTGGTCTGTCAGAAATACTATCACCAGCTGTAACTTTGAGTATATCCCCTGTTGGCATGGATTAAAATGATTTTCTTTATTATTCTAAAATTTCTTTTTCCCTGTCTTTTATTAGCATATAACTGTTTTCGGATATCAGCAAGAATTTTATAAAGTAGCAGTTTCAAGTTAATTAGAAAGGATGGAGAGAAGTGCAGGGATTGACAAGGATGCTTCTAAGTGCTAATTTCTTCCCTGCGAGCCATTTTTTTGCCATGCTTGTTTGGAAGATCTACATGGAGATAAGAGTAGAGTGGAGGATCAACACTGATGCACTCCAGTTTTGTTTCTGTTGTCAGGAGCTTTCCAAGGAGCACTGAGAGCCTTTGAGGACACAATTTTACCATAGCAAGGGACAGGGGAAGCTTAGCTAGTAATGTTTCTCCTGCAGTGATCAGGCTACAAGAAAGAACCAAGTGTGGGGGCCAATGCTTGGCAGCAATTGTTTGTCCTGGATAGGTGACATTTGGAAGCCTGGCCTCCTGCAAACTCCTCTTCTTCCCTTCAAAGACAAATGGAACTTGAGTTGCTTTTCATTAAATATTTCCCTTAAAGACCAGCCTCCAATGATTTGTTACCTGGATAGGAATTTCTTCTGGCAGTTAACATGATCAACGTGCAGGAAGCGATTTTTGAAGATGCAGTTGTGCTGAGGGCCACATCCTCAGCATCCGTCTTCTTACAGAAAAAAGACCCCATACAAGCCCAGGAAGGAAGATTCTGACAAAGATGCTCTGAATTAGTGTGAAAGACCAAGTCAGTAACGTGGCAAGAGCTGTTTCAGAGTCTGCAAAAAGCCAGAGGGCAGATGAGCTCCCAGCAGTGAGTTAATGAGGCAATCAGGGCTACTGCTGCATTTACAGCTAACTGGTAACTAATCTGAAATCTTGCTAACTCTGGATATTTCTTAATCATTTTCCTTCCTGTATTTGGATCAATATGGGGTGGGACTCTGTGGAGTTTGTGTAGAAGTGGAGATAGTAAATCTCCAGGGCTGAAGAGAAGAGCTGTAGTGCCTTTGGAAATAAGGTGAGTAATTACATCCATCCATATTTGGCCTCTGCTGCCTAATTCTACGTGGCCTCAAAAAAATTCAAGTCCTTGATCAGTCCCTCTTCCCCAAAAGCATCTCTTCCTTTTACTGGTACACGCAGAGAAAAAGCTTGTGTCTGGCCAGGCATGAGAAAAGAACAAATTTATTTAGTGATGTAATATTTTTTTCTTTTTCTGTTCCCCTGCAAATGTAGGACCAAATTGAGAGCTGGTGCAAAATGTTTGAGAAGCTGCACACAGAGGAATTACTGCTGTCTTTGTCACTTCTGAATTTTATCCAGGGATGAGTTTCATGAAACAAATGAAAGACTTCGTGTGTGTTAGCAGTAGTGTAGAAAAAAATCTGTGGTTTAGTCCAGACTGCTCATCAGGAGGTGACATTTATACAACAATTTTTCAGTAGGTGTGTTATGTTTTACTAGAAGCCAGTTCAAATAAAGCCTCTGTAATTTATAATGGCCTATTCAACAACATTTGCTAAGTTGAAAAGAGCCAACTAATAAAGACATACTAACTTACAGAATCACTTAGGGAGTTAATAACCCTTCCTTTGAGCTTATGGGTCTGGCTTTAATAAACTTCAAATCTGCTTTTTGTTCTTTTAAACAGGAAGGATCTGATATTGAGAAGGGCTGAGCACTCAGAATTTCAGCTGCAATTGATGGCGTGTGTTCAGCACCTTGGAAAACCAACTCCTAAATCAATGTCAGTTAAACCTGAATTTAAACGTCTTGAGTTGAGGAGACCGAAAAAACTCTGGGGATTCTTAACTGGCCATATGGAAACCCTTAAGTCCAATTATTGGTGATAGCCACTTTGGTATCACCTCTGTGAGGCTGGTAGAAAAATAGGTACAAGTGGTGTGAGTCTCTGCTTCTCACCCCAACCCCTCAACTGGAAATTTTTAAAATATACTTAACTGAAAATCCAACTTTCTGCTGAAATAAAAAAGAAGGGACATAATTTGACAACTTGTAATAGGAATTCCCAAGGGCAAGCCACTTACTACCAAAGGTAAATGGCAGTGATGGAATTTCTACTTAACGTGTGTCTGCTTAATGGAAAAAAAAATGTTTAATGGTCGGCACTGTATCATGTTCTTACACAGGAAACATTTAAAACTAAGGGGTGGGTGGGCAAGAGACCCAGGAGTGCTTTCTCACAGAACTTCTCCTTTGCAGATGGGGTTGAGATGTGTTTGTGAACTGGGAGTTTCTTCTGTTTGTTTTGTGTCTATATTGATCTGGCAAATTCTACAGAATTTTCCATTTCTTGCTTAGATAATCCATGATCTTTTCCTGTCTCTGGCACCTCTGGGGCCTTGGCAAACCAGGAGGTACCTGGCATTGGTGCTACCAAACCCATCTGTCCTAAACCCTTCTGTCCCTCTGTCTGTCATCTGTCCTAAAATGATGGAAGGAGTGAGAGAGATTTCTCCTTGCTCTTGTGTTTTTACCAGTGTAGTCTGGGTTAGAAGAAGCCGTGGCAAGCAGAGCCATGCTCACCCTGCTGCAGGTGTGATTGGGATTTTACTGATGTGGAAAGGTGGTTTAAGAGACCCAGCCTCCAGACTTCACTCATGGTTGCAGGGCTGGTTAGAGCCCATGATGTCAGTGCAGAACGACCAGCTTTTCAGCCTGGGGACATTGTGTCCCTAGCTGTTGTGTCATGGCAATCCTGGACTTTCCTGGCCACCTTCTGTAGTTAAAAACCCTTTGAAAAGCAGGGAAACACGGTAGACTTGAAGAAGCAAGTGTCCTGAGTGCCTCTGGACTCAGCAGGAGGTGGGTAACCATGACCCTGTGGTCCTCTGTGACCTCAGGGCTCATTCTATTCAGTTCCTTCTCTTTAATAAAACTACTAACCAAAAGAACAACTGTTTTGTTTCAATCTCCAACCCAAAGTTAAAAATAATGTTTTGAAATTGACCTGGCCTGCTTATCCTAGATCCAATTTTACTGTGTCAGAGGCAATTAAATGGCAAAGAAAAACTAAGCATATGGTGGTGATTTGGCAAGAAACAACCAGGTCAGAATATGAACCACACAGAAAATACTGGTCTTGTCTCACTTTCAAGGTCCTCTCATCTCCTAATTCATGGGAGTTTTTTGCTAGTGGCTTTAATGAGAAATATCAGATCCTTATTTAATGGGGATTTCTGAATTTATGAAATACATTCTGGAAGTGTCCCTGTGGTCAGTGAGGGTTCTTCCAACCCTACTTTGTGTCATAGAGGAGGAGGAAGGAAGTTTTTTACCAGACATGTAGGATTATTTCTCAGCAAAAGGTACTCCCCACTCCCACATTGCCAGCAGTTTCTCTTCGGAGGATGTCAGCTTGGGGCTCCAACACACGTGTGCTTCTGCTCCCTGCTGATGGCAAAGGGAGACACTCAGCCCTGTTTATTACACCCTGTAGTACCTGTGCTCCTTTTCTATCAACTTTCACTGCTGCAGCACTTTCAGGCTCCAGGCATGAACAGGAACCCAAGTGTGCCACATTTGCTCTGAAAGCAGAAGAAAAAAGATAATCTTTCTCTGAGGGGGTTGTGACTAGGGATGTCTCTTGCCAACAGACAGCAGGGAGCTGGAGATTTTGAAACAGAAGTATGAGGAGGGATAGCTGACACCTGCACACTGTCTTCCATTGCCTGCTTTAACACCTGGGATCGAAGTGTCCACAACGCTTTTAGGATGCCCTAAGTATGAAATGCCTCTGATAGCCTGGACTCAAGGGTGTTTGGCCATGCCCCAGCTGCTCCAAGGAGAGGCTGGTCTGGAGCCAGTTCTGTGCGAGAAATGAAAATGTTAGGTAAAGAAGTAACTGAGAAAAATGACAGAGGTTTACACACCCAAGACTGGCCCAGAGAGAGTGGGTGAGGACCAGCTATTCACCATGTACTGACTTTGTCAGAGCTAGTTGAAAAGAAAATAAAAAATAGGAAGAAAGTACTTGAGATCCTCAACTGAAAAGAGGTCAAATCCTTGGTGCTCAGGCAAAATGCTCCTGAAATCTGCTCAGATGGGGTCTGAGCAAGCAGAGTGGGGCTGTTTGTCCTGTCTTTCAGACTTTGTGAGTAGGTCATTCTGGACCTGGTCTGGATTTACAGAACGGCACCACTGTTTGGCAGCCACCTTGTGAAGGGTGTTCATTCCTACCAGTGACAGCTGGAGGCTGGGAGGACGTGTCAGGAGTCCTTTATCTTCTCTGCTTTCTCTGCCCTGTCCTCAACTAACCAAGGCTATGGTAAACTGTGGGATACTGGGAGGGACAGGCCTCCACTCCGAACCCTACAGAACCCTCCTGTCAATTTTGTAAGAATTAAAAAAAAGGAAATCTTTGCAGGCAAGGGGTGCAGCAGCCTGGGCTGGGCCTTCCATGGACCACAGAATCATACTTATCCAGCAGAGTGAGGGGAATTCCACCAACAGGATGCTAGTGCTGCCCTAGTTTAGAGGATAGTTACCTGTGTTTTCTGAGGGTGTGCTACTGTACTTCTGGGCAATGCTATGGGAATTGAGAAAATAAATCAATATTCCACACATAGACTCAGTCCACTTCTTATTAATAAGATTGATAACTGGGGGTAAGAAAAAAAAAGGAAAAAAAATGCTTTCTGTTTCAGGAAGTATAGATGATTTTGGGTGAAGAAATTTTCATTCAGAAAGTCCATTTTAAATGAGAATGGGTTGGCTTGTGGTCCGTTCTTCCTCCTCTTCCTTTCATTAGGTCCCCTTCTTTACCTGCCAGACCCTTGCAGTCCTCCCTCCTGCTTTCCACCCCCTCTACAGGCATTGCCCTGCCTGAGCACTGGCCACACACAGCCTTCGTGGCTCAGAGGCTGAGTGGAGAACGTCAGCAAATTTGTGAGCACAAGGCAAGAAAAGGGGTTGGAGCGGGGTTGAAAGGGCGGGATGGGTCTGTGAGCTGCCAGCCAGCTCTCCATCAGATGGATCATAGCTGAGCTTGGGGAACCTCAGGGTTTCCAAGCAGCACAAAGTGGTCATCACAGATGGCGAGTGTTCAGTACATGTTCTCTCATTGCTGACTGCACCACCCCCCTGAGCACAAATACAATCAATAATCCATCTGCTTCTTAGATGATGTTTTTCCTGCCTGCATGTTCAAGGCACCTCTGTATTTCCAAGCCAGCACTGAAACAGAACTTCTGGGACCTAACCATGTTGTTACCTCCCCCCTTGTGATACATATGGACCTACTTCCCTCAGGGAGGAAGCCCAGTTTGCCTCCAGAGCATGCCCTTCAAGCGGCAGGACCCAAGGTGTACATGCCCACAGACACACGTCCCCCATGCACAGCGCCTGTTTCCCATGAGCTCGTCACAGCTAGGGGGGACAGAGGCGTGCAAAGAAGCTCCTGCGTCTCCCCACTGGTCTCCACTGTCATTCCCCTTCCCAGCAGGACTGAAGACCCAGGCATTCCCACTGGGTTCCCATTTTCTCACTGTGCTGGCAGAGAAAGCAGCAAGAGTCGGCTCCAGCTGCAGCCACAGCTGCCAGGCAGGTCGTGTCCTCTGGGACACCTGTTAGGGACCTCTTCAAACTTGCCCAAACAGTGAAAGATGCTGCCAGGCGAGCGTGGGACTACAGAGTTCCTGCTCCTGTTTGTTGCTGCAGGTGCCACAGCCGTGCCTCAGCAGAAGGGGCACGGGCCAGGGGATGCAGCCAGTTTCAGATGTGAGGAGGCCCTGGGGGCCTTTGCTCAGCAGCTCTTCGCCCCGGCTGTGCCCATCCCTGGGTGGGTGCCCCAGCCTGGGGGCAGAAGCAGCTTGAGGGGCTGGGGAGGGTGAGACTAAGGAGGGGATTTCTCCTGGGCAGTTCAGACCACGAGGCCTCCGGAGAGGCACAAGGACAAAGATGGAGAAGCATCCAGTGCTGGCCCAGTGCTGACCCGCTGGGCCAGTGGAAATTTTGTCACTGATGAGGCCAGTGGGCTCAGGCTGAAGCCAACAGGGCCCCATATGGACATTTTACCTGTGGGGTCTCAACAGGATGGACAACCCCAGTGCAAATGTATTTGCAGGAACATAATGGAAGCAAGCCTAGATAGCTCTGGGTGGATTTAGGCATTTATGCATCATAGCCTATCCTGCAGAGGGATTAAAACAAGCAGGTTTTCTTTCTTTCCCTCTTCTCCCTACAGATAGAGAGTGTAAGGACTCTTGTTTTGCAGATAAGCACTGCTTGTGATTCTGGGAGAAGAGTTTCCCAAAGCAGAATGTAGTAACCGAAATGAAATAGAACGAATGCATCAAACCCAAGGCATTTAATAAAATAAAACATCTGTCTTTTTTTCCCCCCTAAAAGCTGTGGTAAAAATACATAATTATACATTGGTTCAAAAGGGAGAGAAGACTTCTTCTTCTGGGGGTACAGAGTAACTTTTCAAAACAATGAAGCCCACTAGACAAACGTATTTGGGGGATTGGAAGGAATGGGCCAGGCAAGCTTTCTTTCCTTGGCTTCTCGGTTAAAAGCATCATAGGTGGAGTCTTTGGTGACACTTTTGGCTGTAGCTGGAATATCTGCAATACCAACATGATTTTTTTTTGCTATCCTGGAGCTGGTGGTGATGGTGTATGCATTGCTTCTGTAGCATTTCATGGCAGACATGCAAAAAGTTTCTTTCATCCCTCTTCTGAAGTTTGCATTATAGATGGAGTAGATGGTTGGCTTAGAGGCCGAGGAACTGAAAGAGACCCAGGTGATGGCCAGGAAAAGCAAGGAGCTCTTTCTGTAGTCTGTTTCCTGTGGGTGCCACAACTGTACCGTGAAGAAAGGGAGCCAGGACAGGAGAAACATCGAGTTTAACATTAAGAACATCTTGATGGTTTTCACTTTTGTTCTTGGAACAATATTTGTTGTTCTCCTGACAGTCATTCCATCTGTGCCTATTCTCCAAATGTACTTAATGACTTTCTGGTAAAAAAGGATAATGAGGAGGGATGGGATCAAAAACACCACCAAGAGGTGGATGACACTGTAGGCAGCTCCTTGCCAAGAATTGGGGAGGAAGAAGTTGCAGTGGTGGTCGCTGCTGGAGCCGTAGAGAAAACAGGCCGGTGATGCAAAGACAGCACCACAGAGCCAAGAGGCCAAAATCATTTTTTTGGCTTTCCCCCTGGACACTTTGAAGCTCAGGGGGTAGACAATAGTGTAGAATCGATCCACACCTATGGAGAAGAGCACGTAGATCTGGACACCGGGCGTGAGGTACTGGATGTACCTCACCAGCCGGCACACCCCGCTGCCCAGCATCCACCGCCCGGAGCTCAGCTGCAGCAGCAGGAAGGGCGCGCTCCCCACGCTGCTCACGAGGTCTGCACAGGCCATGGACACCACGAAATAGTTGGTGGTGGACTGTGTCCTCCTGCTCCTGTGGATCACTAAGCACACGAGGAAGTTTCCCAAGACAGAGATCAGCCACAGCGCTCCCCAAACCACGCTGGCGGCTGCGATTTCCCCCGGCCTCAGCCCATACTCTACCAGAGAGTGGTTCCTGCTGGAGCCGCCTCCTGGGGGTGGAGGTTCTGCCATCTCGTAGCCAGCAGGAGGGGAGGAGGCTTTGGGGCTGCTCGTGTTCTGCAGCAGGAGCAGCAATGTAGGGAGAAGAATGGGACCACTGCTGTTATCCATGCTGTGAGCAAACTCCGCCACGTCTTTTGCTCAGGCTGCAGACAGAGAGGAGAGAAAAGGTTCTCTTGAACAGCTGTGTATGAAAAGCCCATCTTAACCTACAAAATAATATTCTCAGCAGTAGAAATATATACAGTGAGTTCTCTGTTTCTGAGCTAACACTGAAATACAGCTTCTGGGTTCCACTGTAGCTGGTCCTTTGTGGTGGTACGACACGCTGGGTCAGGGGCATCCCACTCCATCCCCTGGCTGGTTTAAGGTGGCTGCCAGCCTTTCATGCCCTTTCACTTTTGTTCCTCACCACCCCACTCCACATCTGTGGCACAGGGACCATGACCCCAACCCTGCCTTCGTAGGGTGGATGAGAAGGGCAGGACCTCTTGATCAACACACAGGGTGTGTGTTATACATCTTGATGTATATATATATATACCTCTTGATCAACACACAGGGTGTGTATTATCCCCAGATAATAAGAGGCCTCAGTCCAGAGAAGTTTCTGGACCATTACCATATATGTTCACAAGCCCTGACCTGACCAGGTTATAGCCCCCTTTTTTGTGTGGTTTTCCTTGGAGCAGGATGTCTGCAGTGGGAAGCCCTTTCCTTGGGGCTGGGGTGCTGCCCAAGGAGACTTCCTGGGATTGAGCATCCTCACCACCAGCACCACACCTCTGGAAGAATGACTGTTTTGATCTTGTGTGATCCTTAGACCCTTGTGGATGAAGTGAGCTGAATTTCTGAGAGCCCTTCGGTGAGAGGACTTTGGGGTGTGCGCGAGTGAGTGCATGCTTTGGATCATCATTCTTGTCCGTGGAATAACAATATCCTCGGCTGGTATCACCTGCCAAATGTCACTGCTTGCGAATTACAGTTTGCCTGAGGGTGTTACCTGTGTGAAATTGTTCTCCTGTACCTCCTTGGCAGACACACCACAGAATGTGATGGGTGTGACCTCCTGTTCTGAGGAGCAAGAGACAAGAATGCCTATATTGCTAGATAGTTTCCAGTGTTGAGTTTAGCCAGATGGTTGGGTTGGTCTTAGCCTGTCACAGGGATAAAATGGAAAAATAGCTAATTTTAGTGGCTATACATATGCAAACACCCTGCTGCTGTCTGATGGCCTTTCAGTCATCATCTTGACATGCAAAGCCTTTTACTCACTAGACATACAGAGCCTTTTCTATTGGTCTACTGTGAGAATGCTGAACTCCAGAGCTTGATACTGCGCAAGATAAATCAGGATTCAGTTAATGACCAGAAGATCAAAAAGTTCATCCTAGAAGCGAAATGAACAAGCTCAAAAAGCCACCACCATCCTCCTCAGCTTTCCAAGTGATCCAAATTCCCAGGTTTACTTTCTGATGGGCTTTTTTCAATGCTTCGCTGGTGCTTTTTGCCGTGCCTACTCTGGCTCTGCATCTACCACCTTTTATTTTCTCCTTGTCTGCCTACTCAGAGCGAAGTGTGAAAGCATAGAGCCAAATGGATGAATTTGGGATCTTGCCCCTTGTGCTGTTTTGCATGTCACCTTCAAAAACGTGGCGCGAAAAAATAGTCAGATATGGAAGAAGAAAAGATGTATTAATTGCTTGTTGTGGTTATAGAAGATTTTTTTCCTCTAGCTTTTTAGTGCCTGTGCTTACTGTGACTGTTTGTGTCATGTGAAGGGACACTGTCAGCAGGTCATACATTGCTCCTTGTCCCCTCCTCTGCTGGAGGGCTGTGGGTGCTGCCCAGCCTGGCCTTGCCTTCCACCTCATCCTTGGCTGCCTTCCCCCATCATTTTCTTAGTGGCTTTGCCTGGCAGATGATTCCTGATTTCCCAGAGGGCTCCTGCTTGTCTTTCCCCACCCTCCTTTGGATGGATCTGCTCCCCTGGAGAAATCCTGCTGTCACCAGCTGTTGGCAGGGCACTTGGGCTGCTGTGTCTGGCAGAGTGGCAGGATGCATTGTCAGTGCAACCTGCTAAATTACCTGTTAGAATTATCTGTAATAAAATAATACACGTGGAGCCTATTAACTAGACAGAAAGGAACATCATGGGATAATTTTCTTCCTTAGTTTCCCTTCTCGCCGTGCAGAAGTATGTGCCATTTAAACATAGCCAGCTGTACAAATTAAGCTTCATAGAAGAATAATCAGATAAAATGTGTTGACCAGTACTGAAGAGCAGTGGAAGTCTGGTACAAGAATGAAATGGCCTTTCTAAGCTGTAAAAATAGGCAGATTTGCTAACACTCATCTCATGATATTTCTCCTTCGTGAGCCAAATCTGCTCTCCGTGTCTGCTCAGACCTGACACATTTAGTTTTGCAGGTGGGTAAACCCCAAAATAGTTACAGGGTTGTAGTGCTCAGATAGTACTTTTTGGTTTTGTTTCTGATGTATCTTGCCTAAGAGTCAGCCCAACCACTGCTCACAGGAGAAGTTGGGTTACTTGCAAACATGCCTTGGAGAGGACAGGAACTGAGCAGCCCGGGGCAGAGAACAGTGTGTGACCCCCATGGAGAGCATCCAGTGGGTGCCTGAAGGAAGGAGAATGCCAGCAGATGTATCCAGCTGCCCTATGTCGGAGCTTTGCCGACAGAGGAGGCAACATGAGGGTGGGAAAAGCCACCCACGTTCAGCAGAGATGGTTCTCTTGTGGTGCTGGTTTCCTCGCTGTGAGTGGAGCGGGAGAGGCACCAAACAGAGGGGCAAGTAAAGCTTCACTTTTTGATCCTTCTTTGGAAAACTTCCAGGTCATCCAGCACACTGCCCACGAGGCACAGGTGAAAGTATAGGCGCAGTTATAGGGAGTTTAACTAACTTGAGCCTAGGATTTCTCTGGTTGTACAGAAATGACTTGTTTTATTTTTCTAAAAAGTAAAATGCCATCTGATTAACCAACGTGCTCTGAGATTCCCGCGTTCCTAGTCGTAGATAATTTTTTCTTCAAACGAACCAGAAACTGATTTCTTTTATTTTAAATGATCTGTATTCAAGCCTGTTTTCCTTATGTGGCACTGAGATCAGGATTATGCTCTGATTTAGTTCTAAGAACCTGAGTGTCTATGGCCCAGCGTATTTTTTTTTTTCAGTGGGCAAGTCTGGTTTTTATGAGTCTTTTTTTTATAGTGGAGACTTGAACTTCTGCATTATGAGAAATGCTCCAAAAGGAAACATGACTATAAAAAGCTCAGCGTAGGCACAACTCTGTATGGGTCTGAGATGCAAATAACTGGAGATTCCGTGACTTGCTACATTATTTATCTGCAATTCCCATGTCCACGTTTGCTTCATTGTTTACTGAAATATGGTTTAAGTGTTAGTGAACCATCCAACTTGCAAATATCAGATCCATAAAAACCAGTGATGAGTTCTGTCAACTCCCTCTGCCCTGAAGGTCAATAAGCAAAAATTTAGAAGCACAACAAGTAAAAATTATGTATAGCAAGTAATTTTTAGTTAACAAAAATGCTCGTATTAATTTTCCTGTTAAACCAATATAATACTGGCCTGAATGGCTGCTTTCCAGTAATTACGAGTCTGCACGGATGCAGCAGTGCCAAAAATCTCACTTCGTCTTTCAAGCATTTTAGAGTGGGAATCCTTTTAAAACTGGTATGAGGTCTTTCTGTATTTCTGTTTAAAAACCTATGTTTTCGTGCACTAGCTTTGGAAAAGAAAGAGCATGTGAGATGAGTCATAATCATTGAAGAGGGATTTCCTGGTGCCACAGTTCCATTTTACTGACCTTAATTTGCAGTTCGGAAACCAACTAGCTCCATTTTGAGCTGATAGCTCTCCAAAACACATCTTTTACTTAGAGATTAACTATTTGAGCCGCAAAAACTTCATGAAATCACTGCCATGTATGCTTGGCTGTTGCACAAAGCCCACATGGCATAGTCACTGTGTGTTTGCATGTTCACTGTCCTGTCTAAAAATGCAGCGCCCATTGCGATTTGGAAGAGCAAAACCCAGTAAGATTCACGAAGGAATGCAGTAAATGGGTTTTTAAAAAATGTTTAATCAAAAGAAAAAACATTTTGTCTCACAACTAGTATTTTTCAAGATTAAAAATGCATCTAAAGAAGTAGATTATTGTACATTACTTGACCTAAGCACTAGCAGAGGGGCTTTTTTATTCAACATATTTTACCTCTCTGCATCATAGCTGCAAAACACCAGGCAAGCATTGGCCCAGCAAATTATTTCAAAAGCATTAAGCTGGTCATTTACTCCATAAACTTCCCTCTCTGGAGAGCATCTCAGGAAAAGCTGCCAGACTGGAAGAGAAATGCTTCATCTAACTGAGTGTAATCAACATTAGGAGTGTGAGTAAATTAAATCAGGATGGGGGAAGGGGGGGCTTTTGTCTGGCTGTGAGATGCCAGGCTGTGAGATGCCTAGAAGGTGACATCCACACTGCCTAAATTCAAAGTAACTGCCCACTGCATTGTGCCAGTGTAGAAATCCCTTTGTAGGAGAACACAGTCTTTCAGCCTCTCTCTGTCCCCCGGATGCAGAGATGACTCTTGTGCATATTGAGGCCATTTAGTCCTCCTGCTTCCAGTGGAGGAATGCGGATGCACATGCTTCTGTAAGCACATAGTTTCCCTGCCAGGTCTTTTCCCTGCTCTAGTGCTCATAAAAATGCTCAGCTCTTTGCCCCGCTCCTCTTATGAAGGCGTTTCTATTCTCTGGGCAGCTCTTCTGAGCAAAGCCTGAAAACCTCTTGAGGTGAAGTGTGTTCCTCCTCACTCTGTATTCCAGTGTGTGGGGATAGGAAACATCTGTCCCTATTTTATCAGGAGAATAACATGTTTTGAGTGCAGTGAAGTTTCTGAGATCTGTACCCACATCTCACATGCTGCTGCTGCTCTTTAGCTTCACCCAGCGGAGATCCCTGTCCTGCAGTGTGGATAACCAAGGATGACATGACTGTAAGCATGGATTGGTTCATGGATGGAGCTCTCAGTGCTGGTGTGAACACGGCTCAGCTGATGGTAAAAGCTTCTGAGCTGAACAGTTGTGTAAGCTGATCTGTGTTTTTTGCATCTTACATCGGGGTCTGAGGGCCTAGCCTATATTTAGGGGTGAGGTCATGGGAGTGGGAAATACGGATGGAATCAAATAAAAGAAGGAAATGTTCTAATTTTCAGCACATCTAAAGATTATACGTTATACTCTGCTACTGCATGAACATGAATCTAAACAAGCTTTTTCTGCTGTGTGCTGGAGGAAATTCAGGGCACCCAGGCAGCCTCTTTGCCATCGGCCTTGTTTGACTCTTCATTTCTGACTGTTTTAACAAGGCATTAAAACTGAGGACAAGGATATAATCCTGCAACAACTGCTGGGATTGGAATCAATTTTTATTTCTTGTACTGGCTGCTTGAGGAAGAATCCTTTTTCAGCTCCATCCTTCTAACTGAGCTCAGTAAGGAGTGAGACATGCAGTAGCTAACTGGAACAAGAACAGGTCCATCTATTGCTTCTAGGTCTGTCAGCTCACACCTGGAGTAACTACTCTGACCTGGAGCACTGGGTTCAAGGCAAATCCACGAGGTATGATTTTGATGAGCAAGCAGGATTCAAACCCCTACACAAGTCACAAGTCACCGCATTTTGGCTGAGTTTCCTTAACAGATGTTGCCATATCCTGAAGTGCATTGTGGTTTTAAATGTTCTGGGAACAATGGCTTTTCCCTGCATCTGGAGACAATGAATTTTTCTCATGTATTTACTGTGGGTTAAGACTGACCTGCAGGAAGTCACTGTAGGTCTATTAACCTGGGGTGAGTTGCTAAAACTCAGTAATTATTCATGCACCTAAACCTTAAGATGTTTATTCTCTCTTGGCACTGAGAAGGAGCCCTTGCTGTAACTGCAGATTCCACTTACACCCAGCATCATGCTCTGGTCCAGGTACAGACCGTGGTAAAATATGAGCCAGATTTGTGCTCAGTGTCACCCAGATAGACACCCTCACCTCCTCAGAGGGCACCACACTGTTTACAAACAAGTATTCAATGGTTGCAAGTCTCTTGTGAGAGATGTAACTCTTGCCGCCAAAGGACAGCCCCCCGAGGTTTAAGTGTTTAATGTCATTTTATTAATTTATTAATTTTATTTTATTCATTTTATTTTATACATTTTATTAGGTGTTTCATGCTTTATTTTATCCTCCCACTGCTGGGATTAATATGCAAAACTCCAGATTAGCCCTGTTCTAAAAATGATGGCAGAACCCAGATCTGTGCCCAGTGTGACTGGGGGCATGAAAAAGTGGGAGCAAGCAGAAGAAGGACTGACCTGATTTCCAGCTCTGCTGTCACAACAGCTTCCACCTACTGGAATCGTCCAAGAAGAGTGTAGAGAACCTTGAAATACAACTTTGGAGGCTTTTTGTCCTTCCTAATGGGGATAGAGTCTGTCCTTGGGCATGGCTAGGCTGTACCTTCTCCTGATTCAGAGGTAAAAATAAAGACGCTCTCTCCCACGCCCGTGCATTAATTTTTGGCAGCACCAGGCCCTGCCCACAGCACAGCACATTCTTCTGCTTGATGTGAGGAGCACGGTGCTTACCAGGGCTGCTTTGCCATGGTGGGTGTTGACAGATAAGCGGTGGTGAATCTCACGCCTGTCTGGTTTCTCTGCCCATCTCTTGGAAATTCTCACCCTCTCCCCACTGAGTGTCCTCTCCCCCACAGGGAAAATGCATCAGCAGCTACAGTGAGCTCTTTGGCAGCTTAGCTCACCCTCCCACCAGCAGTGAGCACAAGTTGTCCCCCTAGGAGAACCTGAGGAATTTTTTCTTTTATCGTTGGTTTTGTGTGAAAAGGTTATGTAGAAAGGAATTTTTGACAGGAAATCTTGTGCAAACTGCTTTCTCGTCACACGAGATGTTAATGTGGCAACAGGATTTTCGCACTGGTGTGAACGTTTGTGCTGGGCTGCGAGAGTTCCCGTCACGTGGCTCTTGACCCTGCTTGGTAAGATGGAACTGGTGCTCACATGGCACAGGTCCCCTGTGCCAGACACGGTGACAGAGAGTGGGGTGGCAGTGGTGGCTTGTAATCAGCGATGCCTGAGATGCTTCCAGGAGGAAGGAAGCATCCATATCTGATAGGAGTAAGAGGAGCAGACCTTCACGAGCAGTAGAACAACATTCCCACGTGCCTCTGCCAGAGGATTTGGCCTTTAGTGAGAGCATTTCAGTCTTCCTATGCCAGCTTTGCTGGAGAAGCTGGGAGGGCTGAAGGCCATGTGCAGCCCAAAGCTGGGTTGGAAATGCCTGATGTGGAGATGATGGTGGGAAGGGAGTCTCTCTGCTGAGCAAGGATTGGGGAGGATAAAAGCACCCTAGGAGAAGCCACTGAGGCAAGGTGTCAGCCTGCTGATAACCCCTGAACTGGAGATGCCTTCGTGGACAGGGTGCCAGTGGCAAGAACTGTGTTGGCTGCCTGCCAGAGGGAAAGTCTAGGGAAAGATGGAAGCTGCTGGAATGCAGAAATCCCAAACACGCAAGGGCTGCGTCATGTGTTTGTGCTGGGAGAACTGTGTGGTGGGGAGGGTGAGCAGACTCCACCTGAGGATGTCAGGGGTTTGTTCTGCATTGTCTGACTGCAATTGCTCTCTGTTAAACACCTGAGAGAGGATGCCCGGTGGGGCTGCAAAGGAAAATGCAGATGGAGGTCATATGGTGCGACCCAGACGTGGGAATTGCACTGCACAGCTCTGCAAACAGAGGCCTCACAGGAGAGCTGCGAGGGAGTGAGAGTGCAAGCTCTTACTTTGAGACAAGCGGCAGAGCTCCCCAAAGGTGTCTAAGATGTAGAGATTCCTCCCCTTACTGACTCATCTGAGACCAGGATACTTAAAATAAATCAGAAATCAGGCTTACTCATAAGTCAAGTTAAAAAAAAATCCATATTTAGACACCCAAATAAGCTTTTAAGGATGCCTCTGGGTTAGCAACCCCTTTTTCTGCAAACCAAGCCACTTGTTTAAGTGGTTAAGAGTGACTTCAGCAACAAACCTTCAAGAACCACATCTGAAAACCTTTGCCAGAAAGAACTGGCTGTGAATCCTGCCTCGTACACACAAATGGCCTTTCGAAAGCAGAAGGCAGCTTTACTTCCCCGTTACTCCGTGGAGCCAACATACTGTTTGACATGCTGGAAGCCAGCTGGATAAATGAGAAATATTGCTATGCGTTCTTAGAGAGCCTGTGCCTGAATTAGCTAAACCAGAACAGCCCTCTTGCCTGTGCTGGCTATGGATAAGCAAAGATTGCTCTGCCTGTGGGGTTTCCCTGAGTAGCTGCACCCAGGCACCCACACGGAAAAAGGGAGACAGCGCTTCCAGAAAAGATGATTTCAAATCAATGACTGAAAAATGCAAAAGCAGCTGTTCTATAGCAATAATGTGAGGAAGGAAGAAGCTGTTTGAATGTATTTAGAGACAGAAAAAACCAGATGAGCAGATCGGTCTGCTCCATTGCCGTAAAGTAAATTTCTGTTTTCACTGAACTGATGATGTCAGGAGATTGTTTCAAACAAATAAGTAGCATATCTGAAAGATAATGAATATAGATAGAATGTAGATTTGTGCAGAAAATATAGGGAGTTATTCTGCAGTAATTCTACACACCCGCCTGCTTTCAGCAGAATAAGCTTAAAATTCAAGCCCCACAGAACATTTTCTCCTGAGGAACGAGCCCTCCTGGCTAAACCCCAAGTGATTTAAATGCACATAAGTAAATACATGTAAGATAAATCACTGGAAAAGATCATGTCGTTTGCCTCCGCAGGGAGAATTACCCCTTTAACTACAGCAGTGCTCAGCACAGCCCCTGTGCATCCACATACCTGCTCCAAAGCATAATCCCAGAGGCGCCGGTCTCCTCCTTGCTCTGCTGGTTATCCCAAGTGAAGCCACGTCTGGGAAGGTCCCGGTCATACTGGGAACCACGGAGCACCTCCAGGTCTGCAGCTGCCTCTGCCCGGCTGCTTGCAGAGCCGCCTGAGNCCGGCGCTGACGTGCCGGTTGCCATGGCGAGCGCGGCGGCTGGAGAGGATGCTTTTCTCCCACGATGGTCGCCATGGGACCCCGCCAATTGAAAGGAACGGAGAGAATGAATAAGTGGAGGGAGGTGGGGAGAATGTTTAACTAGCTTCCTCTGGGAATTTGCGCCTTTTTTCCTTCTTCTTCTTCTTCTTTTTTTTTTTTTTTAATTCACATGTGGCTACTGAACACCAGCCTGGNCAGATGGAGGTCATATGGTGCGACCCAGACGTGGGAATTGCACTGCACAGCTCTGCAAACAGAGGCCTCACAGGAGAGCTGCGAGGGAGTGAGAGTGCAAGCTCTTACTTTGAGACAAGCGGCAGAGCTCCCCAAAGGTGTCTAAGATGTAGAGATTCCTCCCCTTACTGACTCATCTGAGACCAGGATACTTAAAATAAATCAGAAATCAGGCTTACTCATAAGTCAAGTTAAAAAAAAATCCATATTTAGACACCCAAATAAGCTTTTAAGGATGCCTCTGGGTTAGCAACCCCTTTTTCTGCAAACCAAGCCACTTGTTTAAGTGGTTAAGAGTGACTTCAGCAACAAACCTTCAAGAACCACATCTGAAAACCTTTGCCAGAAAGAACTGGCTGTGAATCCTGCCTCGTACACACAAATGGCCTTTCGAAAGCAGAAGGCAGCTTTACTTCCCCGTTACTCCGTGGAGCCAACATACTGTTTGACATGCTGGAAGCCAGCTGGATAAATGAGAAATATTGCTATGCGTTCTTAGAGAGCCTGTGCCTGAATTAGCTAAACCAGAACAGCCCTCTTGCCTGTGCTGGCTATGGATAAGCAAAGATTGCTCTGCCTGTGGGGTTTCCCTGAGTAGCTGCACCCAGGCACCCACACGGAAAAAGGGAGACAGCGCTTCCAGAAAAGATGATTTCAAATCAATGACTGAAAAATGCAAAAGCAGCTGTTCTATAGCAATAATGTGAGGAAGGAAGAAGCTGTTTGAATGTATTTAGAGACAGAAAAAACCAGATGAGCAGATCGGTCTGCTCCATTGCCGTAAAGTAAATTTCTGTTTTCACTGAACTGATGATGTCAGGAGATTGTTTCAAACAAATAAGTAGCATATCTTAAAGATAATGAATATAGATAGAATGTAGATTTGTGCAGAAAATATAGGGAGTTATTCTGCAGTAATTCTACACACCCGCCTGCTTTCAGCAGAATAAGCTTAAAATTCAAGCCCCACAGAACATTTTCTCCTGAGGAACGAGCCCTCCTGGCTAAACCCCAAGTGATTTAAATGCACATAAGTAAATACATGTAAGATAAATCACTGGAAAAGATCATGTCGTTTGCCTCCGCAGGGAGAATTACCCCTTTAACTACAGCAGTGCTCAGCACAGCCCCTGTGCATCCACATACCTGCTCCAAAGCATAATCCCAGAGGCGCCGGTCTCCTCCTTGCTCTGCTGGTTATCCCAAGTGAAGCCACGTCTGGGAAGGTCCCGGTCATACTGGGAACCACGGAGCACCTCCAGGTCTGCAGCTGCCTCTGCCCGGCTGCTTGCAGAGCCGCCTGAGCGGGGGGGACGGGGTATTCTACCCCTCTTCTTCACCGGAGGAAAAAATGACGTTCGGCAGGGGTGGCCGCTGCCCAGCTCCTCTCTGTGTCATGTGGGATGCGGATCGTGCGGCCGCCCCCCGGCAGTCCCGGGCCCTCCTCCCGCCCCGTCGGGGACACCGCGGGGCCATCAGCACCACGGACAGCGCCGGGCGCNCGCCTTTTTTCCTTCTTCTTCTTCTTCTTTTTTTTTTTTTTTAATTCACATGTGGCTACTGAAACTCAGCCTGGTCCGTTCCCCTGCTTCCCCCTCGATTTAAAATTTTTTATTTTATGGGGAATGGCACCGACACCATTTCCCTATGTTCTCTGTTACATACACTTTATTAAGCCGGTTGGAATAATAACAACTCTCCCCAAATCTCAATCAGTCGTCTCTCGCAAACGTTTTTCCCGCAGAATTACAGCAGCTCCATAAATTATATTACACCGCAAGTTTAAGGAAGGAAGGGATCATTTTAGTCCTGACAAACTTTCTGCCTGTGAACTAAGCAAAAAATTTGTTTGGAGTATGGATTTCTATTATTTCTGGATTTCTGACTTGAAATGCATTGGTAAACTGAACCAACAAAGGCTGGGTGTTTTCCTTTGTTTTCCCTCATTTTCCAGTGGAGAACTCCAAGTGTATTTTTACATTTTTTTTTTTTTACTAGATGTCTTTAGTGGAGAAAAGTATAGTTGTTAATTGAAAAATAGTGTCAAAGAAGAAATAATCAATGCGGTTTTCCCCCCACTAATTACAACGGTATAGTTCAGTTTCCTATCTTTTACACTTTTAAGTTACATTACATACAGTGGAGTGGACACCCTGGGAATCAGGTCAGAAACACAGAATACCTTCTATACAAAGAATAGACTAGGCTAGAAATAGGTAAGGTGTGGGCAGATTTTTTAGACTGAATGACATGGAGAGAGTCAACAGGAATTGTCTTTTCATCTTCCAATGGAAGAACTTGGAAGGGAGCATCACATGAAGGAACCTGGTTCAGAACACGAAGAAGGGGGTGGAGGGAGTTCCTCAAAGTGTGGGTGCAACTTCCTGGGGTTCCTTGCCAAAGGATGGTGTGGGTGCAGAATTTCACGTGAAATCGAGGAGAGGTTGAACAAATGTTTGGAAAAATGCTAAATAAACTGAAATCTCTAAACTAATAAAACACATTGCTTTCAGACAATCATCTGAGCTCAGTGCATGGGAGTTCGGGAAAACTCCTGGAGAAAGGATTGTACCGAGGTTCAGTGAAAGGTATTTTTACAGACAAACCAATAATTTTATGAAGTTTGGGCTGGGAGTGTGACTTTCTAAATACACAAGCGATATAACTTTGCCCTGTTAGAGAATGGCAATAGTAGTGGCAGCTTGGCCATACACCAGCTTCATTGCCAGGTACTTCACACAGTGTATTTCAAACTTCGCTGTTTTCTTCCCAGCAAGTTGGGTTTTGTGTTTTGTTTTGGGGTTTTTGGTGGTTGGTTTTTGGTTTTTTTTTACTGTTTTCCTCCCTGTTGTTTTCAGTGTTACAGGAAGATAATCTTAATTTTCACCTTCTTTCCAGCTTGGTTTTCCTGACAGTGCAGGAAGGTGAAGGAAAATTCCCTGACACCTGTGTTGAGGAAGTGCTGCCCAGGGAAGTGGAAACTGCTCGACTGACTCACACCTCAGTTGCTCCAGTTCAGGGGTGGAATCTTTGGGAGTTGTAAATGCACATTGTTTTGAAAGAAGGTATAAAACCCTGACAGTTGTTCTGGGGTCCACTTTCTCCTTCATGCCACATAGGCATAAGGATGCGGGCTTGAAGCATTTAGTGATATTAGTTTTTCATGAGCTTTGCTCGCATTATCTTCTCCAGTGGCTGTTGGATTGGTCAAGCCTTTATAAAATCCGAGCACATCCTTTTGGTATTGATAAACTGGAAGAGGGTGAGGATGTACATCTCATTCAGTATATCCAGAGAGCCTGAGACATCAGTCCTTATTGTTTGGACACTTGTTTCTCTGAGAAGACATTTTCTCAAGTTTGTCCCAAACAACCCATGTTATTCCAAATCTGATGTCAGTTGTTGCCAGAGCCCCAGCTGCTGTTGATTAATTTGGAATTGCTTTTGCAGTGCAAAGTAATTTTCGTTCAGCATCGATCTGATTTTATTGTGTGGGCTTTTTTGACCAAACCTGGAAGTAAATCTAAGATTTTTTTTTTTTTTGACACCTGTCACATTCCTGGTATTAAGGGAGCTTTTATTTGTGCCAATGAATCCAGAGACAAACCCAGACAGAGATGGCAAGTACCTCAGCCTGACTAGTGACAAAAGGGTTCACCACCAGAAGGTTTGCTGTGGGGAGGGGGAGCAGAGAAAGAAATCCTATGAAGGGATGAGACATAATAGGTGCAAATCAAAATGTGTAGAGTTTTGTGCCTTCTGTGTACTGGGATCATTATGGCTGAGTCACTCCCTGGGGTGCAACTCCACGAGGAGTCTGTGTCTGCAGGGGCAAGCAGGGGGAAATCATTGTCATTTTTGCACAGGGCTAGTCTCTGATCTGGTCTTGATAGTCCTGATGGGTCCCTTCCAACTCAGGATATTCTGTTATCCTGAGTTTTCCGTTTTGTTCAGGGGGATCAGGCTCTGGGGCTCGGTACACAAAGGTCCCTGGCGCTGGGGGCCTGGAGGCAGCTCTGGGAAACCAGGAGGCAGCTCCTGTGAGACCAGGAAAAGTCTGTCTTAAATTCCTGCCTCTGTTGGAGCCTCAGAGGTGCGGTTCTGGATCCATCATTTAGCATCTCTGGGCCAAATTCTGATCAGGAGAATCTGCACTGGGTTGAAGTGAAGCCGCTGTCCAGCGAAGCCCCATGGCAAAGCTCAGCCTGTCACCAGTTAAACACATCTCCACTGGTTGTCCTGGGGCTGAATTTGGCTCACGGTCTCGAGAACTTGGACCAGTGCATTAATGACTGCAGGTTCTCTAAAATGCTGCATTTCAGCCTGGTTTTGTTTCAGGGATGGACAAGGATCCCTCAGTGTTAATTGTGCCACTAAATGGTAGTCCACCATGAGCGGGTTTTTTGTTTTGTTCTGTTTTCACCTGCTTAAATCCCAACAGTGGTTCAGAGAGTAGTCAGAAATGCCCCATAGCTGAGCTAAAACCATATCTTTTCTTAGCTGTGCTCAGACCTCTCTAAGGTCTGACCTTGCCCCTTGGGGGTCTGAGCACAGGCATGTGAAAAGAAAGTGAAATTCTGGGATAACGAGCTCCAGGGACACCTTATATGTGCTTGGTGTGGAAAATAGTAACTTGCCTGGCGGAAATATGACTCACTCTCACTGATGTTTGGGAAAGTAGGGGGATGTCTATGTTTCTGTTCAATTAAAGCTTATTATGAACCTGTTTACTTTGCCTCTTCCCCAGCCATTGCACGCAAAGCAGGAGTCACTGGCCCTTGCAGAGAATATACTGTGCTGTGCATCCTAAGGGATGTCATTCCATGTGACCTGCATGCACAGAGAGCAGCTGGGATGAGTCAGATCTCTGTGGCTGAGGCTGCCGCAGCTCCTGCATTCTTGAATCAATGCAAATGTTTGAAACAGAGCAGGGCTGATGTCGAACCATTCATTGAGGAGCAGCAGTAAGATCTGTAGCAGCTTTAAAGAGGAACTCATTCCCTGGAGACATTGATCCTTTACCTCTTACTCAGAGAGAGTTTCCAATCGTGGTGATGTCAAAGTCAGGCCAAGAGGATCGGGACAGAAAGGATTACTGGCAATGCCAGTCAGGGAATCCTAAACAGGGAGGGAGCTATGGCAAGCACAGGAAACATAGATAATCCAGGGCTAAGGAGAACAGAGTCACAATTTATTATTTCAGTCTGTACACACTCTTGGCTGAACATGACTGATTTGGTTATTGGGGTGGCTACCTCCTGCTCAGCAGAACAAAATCTGTTCTACCTTCCTGATAGGGCCAGAGAACCCAGGATGGCTCGGATGTGGTCAGTGTTGTTTGGGGGCCTTGTATAGAGCAGAACTGGTGATGTGAGCTTGCCTTAAACCAGACCAAAGCAAAACAACCCCCACCGAGCCCCAAATTTATGAATTGCTCTCATCTGCCTACCTTCAGATAAGAAGATTGGATCCCCACAGGCTTCCATGGCTCTGCTTGGAAGAACTATCCCCATTAGAAGTTTAACATGCTTATCAATAGGCAGGATTAGTTCCTCACAGTGCTGGCCCCGCTTTAGAGCAGCATCACCTGAGGGGCTGCAGAGATGGGAACTGGCTCTACATGCACACTGCAAAAGGTAATACTCTTCCCAACAGCAGATCTGATTTCCCAGGGACATGGAGGGTGAGAGGAGTTGGTTTTTAGCTGCTGTGTTACATGCCTTTGGTCAGGTCGGGGTCACGTCCAGCCCTGAGTGTGTGCTCCAGCTTGGCACAGCAAGTGACGTGGGCTGGCTCAGTGACGTGGGCAGGGGCCCCAGAAGGACAGGTATTTAAGCACACAATCTTACCACAAAGCTGTCTCTTGTACCATACAGACCTGCTGCAGCCACAAAAGCATCCTGCCACATCCTGTCAGTCTTCAGCCTCTTTCAGTCAGCTAAGACTTTCACATAAAATTTTGCCCAGTGAGCCAAAAATGAACCAGGCATTGAAGAGACCAAGCCTTCCTTGCAGTAGAGGTAATTAGTCTCTTTGGTGCTGAAGTGTCTCCCAAAAATGGAATGAGAGGCTTCCTATGTCAACAGGAGCAATGGTAAAATAGATTACCAAAATATGGGCTAAATTCTGATGAGCTCTGTCTCATGCTTGAGGAAACAGAAGCAAAAGGAAGTGAAATGGTAGAGCTGTGAATTGAGCCCCTATTACCCAGGCCAATGTAGAGAACATGCTTCTCACTTGGCCTAGGGAAATAAAGAAATAAGACTTCCTTGAAATTTTTAAATTTTACTCTTTTGAATAATCACCAAGATTCTTCATGTAAAAATTCCCATAAATGTTTTTACATGTTCACATTTAATGCATTGGCTATTTTCAGATATTTTTCAGAAAATCCTTGCCTTGTCTCATCTTTGGTGAAGGAAGGCCAGGGGTCCCCGTAACTTCCTCATCTTATCTACTTTCCTTTCTCATGCTGCCTTTTAAAACATGAAGACACTTGCCTGTGCTGTGATGAGTCTGTTTAGCAAATCTGGCGTTGAGCTTGGGAATTCCGTGTGCTCCAGCTGTCCTTGTTCACACTCCTCTGGTCAAGGCCGGTTGCTGCTGACGGCTGGAAAACCAGATCCACCTGTTCTCTCCGAAAGGTGCAGTAGAGTGGCTTTACAAGGAAAATACACCCAAGAATTGCTGCAGGTGTGTTTGCTTTGAGCCTGATGGCAATCTCATTAAAATCATTAAAAAAGGCTCCCCCTGACTTCAGGAGGGGGATTATTTCCTCCTCTGGAGCTGTCTGCTTGGGTTACGTAAAGGAAACAAGGTTAGGCTTTATCTTAAAGTTGTTTGCATAAATAACTTATTCCAGGGTTAATAACTGATGAGTCAATTCTTGCAGAGCCTCAGAGGTCAAAGGGTTGCTTACGACAACTGATAAACCACCCCTGACTGATGTTCTCCCACCATCCCTGGTAACGCTGCTGATATCATGCTTATCCATCAGCCATTTATGGGCTGCTTATAAATGCCACATCACTGTGAATCTCAACTAGCAAAACGAGCAACTTCTGTGTCAGAAAGCTGCGCACAACGTTTGGAAACTCGAGTGATTTGGCATTTGCAGAATGCTCGGTTGGTGGATTGAATGTTGTGAAATGTGTTTCTGAGAAAGTATGAGAGATGCTCCAGCCACAAGGCTTCCTAATGTGTCATTAGAAAGTCAACTTATTTTCTGGCTTAACTTCACCATTGTAAAAAAAAAAAAGGGGGGGTGGGTGGAACAGGGAGGGGACAACTTACTTATTTCAAACAAAAAGACAACAAATGACAGACAAGCCCCGAGAATGGACACCAGGTTTTGCCACATATTGGCTGTTTTCCCCCCTCACCTCTGAATTTGCTTTTAAAAATGACTGTGAGGCCATTCTATGTGCCTGTTATAAAAATAGCCATCATCTGTCACTCACGAGGGACGCCAGATTTTCTTACTTGAAGAGATATGGTAATTTCCTTCCCCCCGCTGTGCAGAGAACTGAGGTTATTTGTGAAGCACTCCAGCTCTTGGTTTGAATCCTCTCTGTGTGGGAGCAGCCTAAATGGAGTCACCACTTGAAGTGTCAGCAGTGGCACTGCCAGACTCGGGCTCTTCCCTGGGTGAAGCACACCCAGTCCCAGTGCTTAGGGAGACTGGGATGGTGCAGGAAGGTGGGGATGGACTGTGGGGACATCGGCAGGAGATTTCAGTCAAGCCCGGGCGGCAGTGAGGCGTTGGGAGGTGCTGATCCCAGAGGGACCTTATAGAGCAGGGGAATTTGGTGAGGAGACACCTGTGTCAGGATGTAAATTCCTCTCTGAGCATCAGCTGAGTGCCCAGGCCATTAATCCTCTCTGGGACAGGTTCGGGTTTTACTCCTCGAGTTGGGAGAGCTCACAGACCTCTGTGGCTCTTAGGAACGGCTGCAGCAAGGCCCTGGCAGCTCTCAGCTTGCCTGGGGGAAGGACAGAGAAGGATGCACATTGCAGGGACTTCCACCTCTCCCCTATCTTCCCAACAGATTTTCACAATTGTGGCAGAGAAAATTCCCACATTAATAAAAGGATAGAAGAGAGAAATGTATTATTCCAAAGAGGCAGAGAAAAGAGTGGCTGCAGGTGGTTATTGTCATTTACTGTTCATAGTCAGCTTACTTTTGGGAAAATGATGTTCAAAGGGATCTGTTCCTTGTCCCAGCCTCCTGGCCAAGAAGGCTCCACCATCAGGAATTTGGCTCGAAGGGTTTATAAACCAGAAGAGAGATGCAGCAAAAATCTGCCGAGGCTGCACTTGCACTTCCTTAGTGACACGTCTCGGTAACTTTTCACACGTTCACCCAGACAAGAACCCGCAGCACTTTCGCATGGCTGGTGTTTAACAAGCTCCCTGCATGAGGAACGGAGGTCCCCGAGCTGCCCCGCGTTTCGGAACGCAAATCGCTGCTGCCCTCCCGCGGCCCCGGCTCTGCGCGCCGGGAGGATGCTCCGGCTGTCCCACAGCATCCCCGCTCGGGTCCCCTGCTCCGCAGGGACGACGGAGAGCCACCAGGCACGGGGGTCTCCGCACCCGGCCTTTTCACACCTCCTCCCACTCTGACACCCGAGTTTGAAGCCCCATTTTTAAAATCAAAGAGCGGTAACAGCTTAACTGGGTTGGTCATTGCCCTTTGGAGGAACATGCTTCTCTCCTTAAGAGGGCGGTGAAGTCAAGACTGCCGATGCAGAGTCACTGAATCCGTGCAATGACAGTGCCAGCCACGACCAGGTTTCCCTGAAATCCATTTTTTCCCTGCATTTACCTAGTTAGGCCTGCCCAGTGACCGGTTGGAGGAGGGGATGACTCTCCAAGAGGCTGTGTTGTCTCATTTATCTTCTCTGTCTCACATATGTACACTCATTTCTTGCAGCACCAAGGGCCAGAGATGCCTGCACTGCTAAAATGAGACTTCAGGAAGGGAGGATTATTACTGTAGGAATGTCGAGACAGCAGCAGTTGCAGATTAAACAAATGTACTGTGCTGGGTGACAGCTGGGGAGGTGGTGATGTGTTAAACGGGGCTAAATTCTGTGCTAAGTTTGAGTCTGGAGTAACCAGCCTGAAATAAGTAAAGCAGCTTTGGTCTGACTGCAGGGTACTGGGGAGCAAAATTGGCCTTGCAATTACGTGAAAAAGTGCAGCACATGAAGAGTTTCAGAAAAAGCTCAGTCAAGAGAGATTTGGTCAAAGCTGTTGGATTTCATTCTGTCTTCTCTTTTCTGGTAGCATTTCTGGGTCTGGCTTCTCATACTGCATTTCTCTATTTTTAGAGGGATTTTTGGATTTGCTTTTATAAAAGAGGCCTGAACTCTGCTCTCACTTACACTGTCGTATGCCTGCCTATTTCAGTGTAGTTCAGCTCTGCTTGAGCTTTCATAAGCAAGAAAAAAGAATCACATTTGGTCTTATTGTAGCTGAGCAGCAGGTGAGTCATGACTGGCTCAACAGACACCCTGAATGCTGCGAACAGAAAGACTTGGGGCTGACTCCTGTCCTCATACACAAACCCTGCTGACATCAACATCTGAGGCTAAAATTTGGCATCTCTTCCTTCTGCCTGTCCCTTGGCTTTGTAGTTGTGAAAACAAGCCAAAAGTAATGAGAAATCTCTCCAGAGGGCAAGATTATTCTCACAGGGGTAAATTTTCTGGGTTTTTTGGCTGGATTTTAGTGCTTGTCAGATGTGAGGTGCATAGGAGGAATAACAAAGGCCCAGCGAGGTATCGCTTCTGCTGAGAAATGGCCAGGCATGTAAATATGTTCGTGCTGAGGGACCATACTTGTAGCAGATGAAAGTGCATTATATATAGGATTATATATAGGATTACCTATAGTTAGGGCTGCAGTTGAAGCTGGTTTAGGGATTGAAATGAAAAGGGAGCATCAGCCACACAACTTGCTGTGTGTACTCTGCACGTTTGCACTAGCTCTGAGAACAGAGGAAAAATCTCACTGCTGGCAACCTTGTGCTGGGGCCACGGCATGAATTACCTGTCCCACCTCACCCCTTCCTCCAGGCCCTACATATTCTGATGAAATTCAGCATGATGATGGTGCTGTTTCTCATCTTCCAAACCAGCACCGTGCAGAAACACATCTGCTGGTACCAGTCCTGGTTTGCAAATGAACCCGAATTTCGCCCAAGTCGGTGGTGCTGTGTTGGTTTGTGCAGCTGGTGCTCTGGAGCACTGAAGCGATGGGAATTTTAAAATTCTCAGGAAAGGAAAATGGAGGCGGATGTCTCCCCTGTTGTTAGTACTGTCTGACCTCTTTTCCTGTACGTTCTCCAGCATATCATTTAGCATGTGAGCACTTCAGGGAAGAGGAGAGGAAGGAAGTATCCTTAATGGGCTCTTTTGTGAAAAGAGGTAGATTAGGTGATTGGTTTTCTTTTTCCCATGGACAACTCTAGACTTAACACTGCAGACTTTACTCTTTCAAAGTGTTCAGCCCTCCCTTAAAATGTGAACTTGCCTTAGAAAGGGTGGAAAGGTTATAGTGCTTACAGCTCAGCGAGGTTAAATCCTACCTTTCCACTTGCACTGGATGGTATATTTTTTAGGCAATGTGCCTGAAATCTGTATAGAGGCACACGGCCTGTCAGGTATGAGCCTCTGTAGATGGAAATGATGGATAATCTCATTGGAAGGGATTGAAAATTATTTATCTTTGGTTCTTGCAAAATGGATCGGTCCCAAGACACTGCAGTGTTGTTCTACCCAACATTAGTACGTTGTCTGTGTTCTTACCCTCCTTGGACTGACCTGCAGCCACTTTGCCAGCTTGGAAAGACAGCTGATAAGTGCATTTAGGGGGCAGTGCTGCTTTTATAAACAAGCTGTGAAGCCCATGGTGAGTATCTTTCGAGATCTAGGCTAAGTAATTGAATGGGTGCAGGTATAATCAAGTTGCTGTGCTCTGGGCTGGAGGTGGCTGCCTGCAGCAGGGTGATGGATGTGATTCAGTTGTGCAGAACCCTGTTTCTGAAGTGGTGGGCTAATGAAATGTCAGTGGCAGTGATGGACTGAGTTAGAGGCAGATGGATTTTGAACCTGCTCCTGCCAGTGCTCTCCTGTTATCTGCAGTGAATCATGCACAGCCGTGGCTGCTGGAAGATGAGCTCTGGGGTCTGGGCTAAAAAAGGAGCAGTGAGAAGTTCTCAGCTCCTGCTCTTCAGGCAGGAGAAATTTTCTTTTATATGATGAGCGAGGTGTGTTGCCTTGTGCTAAGTCACCCAGAGAAGGGAATAGAATACAACTCTTACTTCTTTTTAATGACTCCTTGTGGGGAGCCAAGGCCTGGCAGCCCTGGGAATGGGAGGTCTAAACACTCCTTCAGTCTTCCAAATCACAGAAATATAAGTCCCTTACAGATGCCTCGGTAGGTAGTTTAACTATAGCCTTTAATCCTCCTGTGCCTCAGCTCCCTCTTTTTTAAGATACAAATATACTTTGCAGCCGTGCTGGCAGTATAAATATCTCAGGGACTGTGATATTTTCTGCTATCTTGTTACTGTGGTGGCAAAATATAGAGGAGGCAAAGCATTACTATTTACTGTTAAATTTCCAGAGCTGGCATTTTAAACTAGTGTATGTTTTGGAAACAGAGTGAGGGAGGGCTAGAGACAGAGGGGACTTGCTCAGCCTGGGCAGGGAATGGGCAGAAAGGCTGCTCCCAATCTTCCTCTCTGGTTATGGGGCCGTGCTGATGAATTCTGGGGGGAAAACCTGCCCAACTTCCAGGCAGTCTGCAGCTGCAGCAATGAGCTCTGAAGGTCTGGAGCTGAGGAACAGAGGTGTCAGAAAGCTTGTCAAAAAGCACCGTGAATCTGCTCCAATAGCCTTCATAAAATAGTGAAAGATGCACCTTGACATTTCTGAGCATGCGGGATGAGAGGAGGCCACAGAAATTTGGGGTCCTGCAGCAATGCTCTTGCAGGCAGCAGTATTTTGGAGCTTTACTGCTTTGTGCTGTACCCTGTAGAAGGCATGTGATTAATCCACTTAACTCGTGGGTACCAAATGCTTGACTTAAGGAGAGAAAGGATCTAACGTGGGGCTTAACACCTCAAGTGGATTTCCTGGCAAAGGAGATTTTCCTTACAGAGATTAGTTAGATTGCTTGGTAGAAATGGAAATCAGAAGACCTGGGCATGGTTAAAGGAGGTAACGGGGAAGGGATGTTGTAACTTCAGGTTTTTCTATGGGCTCTGGGAAGATAAGAATGTATTTTGGGAAGTGGAAAGCGCTTTTTTTAGTGATGGGAAAGGACTGTGCTTTGAAAAGCCATGATATCAGAGGGATGGAAGTGGAGGATATGCAGAAATAAAAGGCTCTGAGACCAGGACAGTACATTTATGAAGTGTAGCCAAGTGAGGAATAATATAACAGTGAGGAAAAAAGAGCTCAGCATGTACAGCAGCTCATTCTTACTTTTCTTTAACATTTTCCTGGCATAACATGGAAGAATCACAAAACAAAATTGCCAGTTCATGCTATGTTTCAGCTTCTATCTGGGACAACACTTGTTCTGCATCTGATACAGAAGCCTCCAAAATCTGCTTTGAAACTGAGGGGTCACTTAATCCCTGTGTTGGTAGCAACATCTCTGCAGGCGACCAGAGAGGTGTTTGAGCAGCTGCTCCAGCTCCACAGCCCAGGCGGGGAGGCTGACTGAGCCTCATCCTTCAGTGGAACTGCACCAGCGATCTTTAACAAGAATTTGGAGATGTGCAAGTGCTCACAGCACAGCACACGCATACACACGTACACGTACACTTTACCTGAGGAAAGTTTCCCCTAGCGCTGGCGCTGTCCTGTTCTACACCTCCAGCTCTTTCTCCCCTGATGGAGGAGAAGGGTGAGAGGTCCTCCTCCGGCTGCTGCCTGCTTGGAGGGTGGGACGAAGGTTTTGGAACCGCTCGGTGTGCTGGGTCCTGCAGGCATGGGTTGTGCGGCAGGCTCGGCAGAGGGAGCCGCGCGCTCAGTCCTGGAGCTGAGGAGGGAGCAGACCCGATGCAGCTCGGAAAGCAAGGTCGCCTTCCTTTTCCTCCCTCCCCGGGGAGCCTGAGCTTGCCGCTGCAGTGGGAATGCCCCGGCAGGACCGCACGGTTCCCCGTGTGAGTGTTTTATGCTGCCCGTGCAGTTTTTTTAAGCGCTCAGAGCCTGCCCCTGTGCTCCCAAACTCAGGTCTCCCAGCGCATCCCTGGAGCAGCTGTCATTCTGCTGGAAAAAGTGATGGAGGAGGAGGATGAACTCCACATGGAGTTGGTCTGCATTGTCCAAACTTGTTTGCTATTCAGTGTAGTTCTATTACTCTGAAACTGCCCAAACATCCTGCTGCCTGGCAGTGGCTCTGTCAGCGAAGAGCTGATGTGTGCAGGCTGGGGAAGGAGGTGTTTCTCTTGTGTGGCAGCTCCTGAACAGCCTCTGTGGGTTAAATATTAACCTATTGCTGCTGATCTTCCAGGCCATTTTTCTCTATCTCCATTTCTCTTGACACACAATGAGAATATTTGGAGTGTAATGTGAATTTCCTATGCCTGGCTGCTTCACTGTTAATTTTTTGATTGAAAATCAGGCTTTCAGCTAAATAAATATTTTTAAGAAAATGCCTTACTACTCATAAAATATTTTTGGCCAAAACCTAACACGTTTTAACTTTCATCTGCAAGGCTTTCATATTTGTGACAGTCGTTGTGTGAAAACGTTTGCTTCTCATGTTAACAGATTTTTTTTTTCTCCCAACAACAATTAGGACTTTATTTTGGAAACTTCCTGTTTTCCAAGGAGTTTTCTGTTTGAGCAGCCCTTGTGCCCAGCCCTGGTTCAACAAAAGCTGTTCATGTTCCAGGCCAAGAGGCAGAGGAGAGGATGGGCAGCAGTGGTGTTTCTGTGGCCGTGCATTGTTCAGGGCAGCAATAGTTAAGAAAAGATGGCTCTAAAACAAAACAAGCAAAGAACCGACTTTGGTGACGTATGTCATGAGAAATATTTCCTACTTCTTTATCCCAGAACTTCAAGGTCTGAGACATTTTCAGGTGGGTCTGTTTTGTTTGTTTACATGCCCGTGACTTACCTGAACTGAAGGAGTTGCTGCGTCACCGGTGGGCAGGAGGTGAAGCCGCAGCCCAAGGCACCAGACATGATGTTCCTGTGAGATCACTTTTTGTTTTCCTCACTTCTTCCCCCTTTTTGTTCTTTGCAGTGAAGGAGGAGCCTGTCCCCTATGGGGTCCCAAACTGAATTTTGACACAGTCACCCTGCAACTTGAGCTAAAGCTGGTTTGGCTGTTCCAATAGGTAAGAGTGAAGAAAACAACCCTTACTAGAAAATGTATTGGCCTGCCTATGATTTTAAACACAATTTGGCATGTAATTTGATTCTCTTTAAAACAGGCCAGCTGGTAAAAGTCTAGCTCTAACAGGCACTTGAGAGGAATCTCAGCAAGTTGACACGCTTTTAACACACCCTGCTCCCTCATTCATAAAGACCCGTTGGGGAGCAAGCAGTCGTGCTCTCTAATGGTGCTGCCTGGTCTGCTGGAGCACACGAGGCACTTTCCAGTCTCTACCACCACCCTCCCTTCTGAAACAGAGGATAATAAACCCGAGGAGCAGCTCGTGAGCCTCTGTCTCATGTACAGCTGTGACCTGACTGAACAGGACACTTTCCACCCTGAAGTAACAGCATCCATGCAAGTGTGGCTGCTTTGATGGATAGAACTCCCTGCAGAGGTTTCACCCTTGATCAGAGCAAGTCAGTCATGACCATCGTGGGCAATTGCTGTCCTGGGAGGACAGTAAGGACTCCAAAATCCTGGTGGGAGAAAAGAGGGACCTTGAAGCCCCTGCTCCCTCTAGAGTAATGCAATTTGATTTTCCCTGCAAGCACACCAGATCTCCTCAGGGGACCACAGCAGCTCTCTTAAGCTGAACTGGCTGAGCCCATGGGCTAAAATCCATGGGCACTCCTGCCTGGGCTGGCAGGCAGCTCATCCCTCAGAGTGTAACAGCTTCATGGCATTCCTTCCTGGATACGGAGAACTAGCACGGGCTTCTGCCACAGAGCAGAACTTTAGTGGGAACACTGAGGTGGGCGGTATGGGACACAGAGGAAATACAGAGAGGCTGCTTGGATGAGCACGAGTGAACAGCTATTTTCCCAGTGCCCTGCAGGTGCTGTGCTCCCTCGGCAGAGGAGCTGTCTGAGGCAGGACGTGTCTGCCGGCCCTTCACCGCCTGCTCTTCTGCTCTTCCCCCAACCCAGCCAAAGTGCAGTGCAAGGATCCCTTTGAATTTCACCCACGCCAATCCAAAACACAAATCAAAGCTCTGTAGGGCTCACTTGCACCCTTGACTCGACCCCCATGCCTTACACGTCCCCTGCACTGATGGGCAGACCTCCAGGAACTGCTGGCAGGCCCTCCAGCTGTACTGCTTTGGGGTGAAGAGCACAGCAATGGTGTGGGTCTGGGTCCGGGGCTGCGGTGGTGTGGTCATCCAGCTCCCAAGCCCACCCACATAAGGACAGTCGTGTAGCTGAATTACTGCTGGAAGCCCCCAAGGCGAAGGAGACCAAACCACTCTCTGGGTCCTGGAAAATGTGAAGATGTGACCAACAATTCCAGGAGGAAGACAGGGGCATTTCAAAGTGAATAGCAGCACATACCACCAGCCCAAATTAATTTCTTTAGCCAGGCTGACTACCAAGGGTGAAGAGGATGGGCTTGAACCAGGGAGACCAAACTCCTGAGCTGCCTGCAGCGAGAGCAGCCCCCCTGGGCACCCCAGGGCTGGCAGGGCTCGTTTCCAGCTCTCTGCCTCACAGGAGAGTGCCTGCTGCTCTTGCTCGAGGGGTGCTCACGGTGTGCAGCCCAGCTGGCTGAGGCTCCAGCATGGTGTGGGAGGATTTGGTGGCACCAGCAGGGGAAGGGGGAGCAGCTGTGGGGTGGCTGCCACCCCTGAGGAGTGCTGGTGGGAGGCTGAGACGCGCTGAGGGTGTTTGGCCCAGAGCCTGGTGGCTGCATTAAGTGCAGCCACTGGGAGGCCATTTATCACACCCTGTGCAACCAGCCACCCATCAGCAGCAATTACTGCTCTTTAACAGTGTCCAAACAATGTTCCCTGCAAGCTGGGCTTGCTGTCAGAACCTAAAAAACAGATAGAGGGTGAAAAACCCCAAACCTCACCAAACAAAAAACACAGCTTTGCAGGGATTTTGTGCTTTCCTTTTAAAGTCAACAGGTGTTCCTGGTCACCCTGCAAAACCACAGGGAAAATATGTGCATACCACTGAAATGAAGCAACTCCAAACCAAACTCTGGGAAGATAATCCCATCTTTTGCTTTTGTTTGGTAGAAATGAATGGGGGGAAAAAAAAAGAGCTTCAACTCTGGGTTTTCATGATGATAGAGTGGGAGCTTTCACCACCATCCCAGTTTTGGACTGCATCTGATGCAGGCTCATAGAGACAGGGGACTGTTATTAGAGCTGCGTGAATAATCTACAGCAAGTAACTGAATGGAAATGTTTGGCCTTTTATCTGTTTGCAAACTATCTGTGAGCCTGCCTGGATGTTCTTGAATGTGTTTGTTGTTTGAAATAATACTGCCCGTAATTTCTGTGAATAATCATTTATTTGTAGCCTGCCTAGGAGCATTTAGACAGTCAAAATGTCATTTCTGTTCCATGGTTACATAAGTGCAACCCTGAGATTTCCACCAAGAGTCCTCACAGTCAGGAGCAGTAAATTGACTTTCTGTAAAAACCTGTTGAAATCTTCTTGGGAAATGTAAGTTCATCTGCAATATTTGTGAGGAAAAAAGGGAGGAAAATGCAGTTAAATAACAGAGGAGGTTGGTAAAGTGTTAAAAAGCAATTCCAGGAGATTCCCCTGTGCCCCTGCAGCCCATGGAGGTCCATGGGGATGCAGAGATCCACCTGCAGGCCCTGGAGGAGTCCACACTGGACCAGGGGGATGCCCAAAGGAAGCTGCGACCCCCTGGGAAACCTGTGCTGGAGCAGGATCCTGGTAGGGACCTGCAGACCCATGGAGAGAGGAGCCCACACTGGAGCAGGTTTGCTGGCAGGACTTGGGACCCTCTGGAGGACCCATGCTGGAGCAGCCCGTTCCTGAGGGACTGACCCTGTGGGAGAGTGATCCTCGTGGCAGCAGCTTGTGTAGGACTGTTGCCCGTGAGATGGACTCACACTGGAGGAGCTCGTGGAGAACTGTCTCCCATGGTGGAGCAGAGGAAGGACTCCTCTACCTGAGCAGCAGCAGGAACAACCTGTGATGAACTGACTGGAACCCCCATTCCCTGTCTCCCTGCAACGCTGGGGCAGGGGAGGAGGTAGAGCTGGGAAGGATGAAGTGGTAGGGGGAAGGTATTTATTAAGGTTTTATTTTACTTCTCTGCTGTCCTGCTCTGACCTTGTTAGGAGTAAAGTCAGTTAATATCTCCAATTCAAGCCTGTTTTGCCTGTGATGGTATTTGGTGAGTGACCTCTGTCTGCTCTTACCTCAACCCACGACCCCTCAGTTATATTTCCTCTCCCCTGTCCTGCTGTGGAGGGAAGTGCAAGAGGGGCTTTGGTGGGTTCCTGGAATCCAGCCAGGGTTGTAGCAGTACACGGGGTGCTGGTGTCCCCAGCAGAGGCTGCTGCCTGCTGTGCTCCCCCAGCCCCAGGTGTGGGCACAGACACCGCTGGGAGGTGACCCAGCTCAGCTCGGCGCCTGTGGCCGCAGCTTGCCGCTGCTCCTGGCCACGCTCTCGGGAGCGGGGAGCGTTCCCTGCCCCGGAGGAACCTGCTGGGCCAGGGGTGTTTGCCGCGTGCTCACGGGGCCAAGGCAAAGACAGAGCAAATATTCCACCCACGGGCTGAGTTGGACAGCAAAGGGGTTTTATGGCCATCTCGTCCTCCAAAAAATCGGTGCACTCCGAGCCCTGCCACGTTGTGACCACTTGTCCGGGAGCATCCCAGCCAGGTCTCTGACAGTCACCAAACTCTGCTAGCAGCTTGGAGAGGAGTTTCTTTGGCAGCAGTGCAGGCAGGACCAAGAAAACTTTGCAGGAACAACTCTTGTGTTTGTCTTCATCCAGAGTTCATCGGTTACCCTGCGTGGTTGGACGGTTTTGTGATAAGGACACCTCGAGGGATAAATTGCACAAGGGGTACTAAGGAAAAAACAGTCAATGCTATAGACAGGCTAAGTATCTGCACCACAAATGGAGATTCATTTTCAGGGGAAAAACAGTATTTTGCAAACAAAACAGGGCATGAATCCATTTTGGGTGTCTGTAAAACTTCCTTCTTCAATTCCTTCAACAGAGGCTCGTGGTTTATCCATTGCATTCTGGAAGAAATGTACTACAGAAAATTATTTCTTCTGCGAATATTTCCCAACTCCTGAACCCTCTGTTTCCAAACAGCTTTTCTCTGAACTACTGTATGCGGGTAGGCATTTCCAAAATATTAGATGTCATTTGGCTCCCCAAAGAGCAGTGTGGGCTCCACCTTTCTGTTATCTTGTTACAGGCTGCTTAGAGAGCTAATGGGCAACACATCAGTGACAGTGAAATCTAAAGTAGTGTGGGCAAAGGTGTGGGCTCGGGTTTGGGACATGAAGCAGGCTGTGACCTCATGCAACTCAACTCTGTTTCCTTTCCCAGGCTTTGTCTTTACCACTTAAAACCATGAACATGTGGGGTTTTCTACGACAGGTGAAGAAAAGAAAATGAAACTTTCTGTAATGGAGAGGGGAGGAAAAAATAACACTGTTCTTTCTTTCACCCTTCCTGCTCTCTCCCTCTCTGTCATTTTGCTAGGTACTTTCATCCTCTTTTCTTCTGTTCTACCCCTCATTGTGACTCCTTTATTGTCCCTCTTCCTTGCCTTATTCTTTCTTCCCCAGGCAGATTTTAGTGGAGTAGTTTGACGGAGTAAATATCTGCCCATCCAGCTTGTGACCGGTACAGACTGAAATGAGAGTTGCACTGAAGATGAGGCTTTTTGGTGGAAAATGAAAACAACAATAACTTTTTCTCATCTTATTGACATTTTTCAGAGGGTGTCGTCATTGGTAGAGTGAACTAAAGCCAGGATTCAGGCTTTGGCTATTGAAATGTTTAGACGAAAATTTGCCAAACTCTTAATTAATTTTTCCAATTCTCCAATTAAGGAAAACACCCCCCACGATTATTTAAAGAATCTTGCCCACAGAGCTCCTTCCTTCCCTGGCCTTTTTTTTTTCCTTTTTAGTCAAAGAAGTAATTTTCCACTTGCACTAATTCAATACACTCGTTTTGTTTCAGAAGCCACACTGCAGTAATGCTGAGAAAGGAGTCCAGAACCAGCTGATTTAATGGTCGTAGTTGTTTGTACCATTTTCATTCTGCTTTACCTGTTTGTGAGGTCACCCCATTTCTCAGCCAGCTGATAGCTGATGGTGGAGGTTCATGTATGCATGATGTGTATTTTTTCCTCCTGTGGAGGAGGAAAAAATCTTTTAAAATTGTTCTCAACGAGTTAGGTGGAAAGACAGTCTGTCATTTTGGGCTCTGCATGATGTGTGTGTGTGTGGAGGGTAATGGAGGGTTGGGATTGATTTAGACCTGACAAAAAATAGTGTGAAAGGTTGGTAGTAAAGCCATGGAGCTCCAGACCAGTAATTAAGCTGTGTGAAGGCTTCAGCCTTTCCTCTCCTGCAGAGGAAATTAATGTAATTTACTTTGAAAATCTCAGGTTCTGTTTCTTGAGTGACAAAAGGTCTTGGGGTCATGTTTAAACGTGAGTGCTGTGAAGCGAGGTGGTGATGGGATCCAAAGCTGTTGTAAAGGACTGCAGAGGATCCTTGGACACAGCATTTCCACAGGGGACGAGAAAGATTTATTTGAGAACAGCATTGACTTGGACTTTAGACATGCTGCTGGTGTGCAGCCTGTCTGTCCCTGCCTTGCTTCAGCACATCCCCAGCTCACAGCACCCAGCCTGGTTCCAGGCTCCGGGCTCTGCCTCAGCCTTAAAACACACAGATGATGCACATTCTTCAAGCAAGATAAAGGATGCTGGTTCTGGGGGAGGTGGGGTGCTCCTTTCTTGGTTGTAAGCCTGAGGGATTCGGGAAGGGAGACCCGAAGTGGAGCACAGCCTGAGTGCAGGAGGCGTGAGGAGGCAGCAAGGGGGGAGCAGGGGCTCACTGCCAGAATGTCCTTAACAGCTGTTGGTATTTAAAAATATATATTTTTATATATAAATAACTGAACCTATATAAAGACTGAACCATCTCCAGGAGAGACCTCTTTGCCCCAGTGGGTTGGGAACAGTGCTCAGATGGGGCTGCAACAAGGTTACAGAGCTTTACTCAGGTCCTAAAGCATTAAGACACCTTCATTTCCAGCAAGGACAATGATGCCAGTATCATCTTGCAAAGAAAGAAATGAGCTTTAGTGCCCCTAGGCACACCTCATTTGTGGGGATGCCATGGTTAGGTCACCAGGAAGGTTAAATTCCATTTCTTAGGCATGGCAGAGACTTGGCCCAAGATGCCTGCAGGGTCTGGCAGCACCCAGGACGAGGAGTTAATGATGGAGCTGGCAGAGTGGGTGTCTGGCTGCTTCCTTGTCATTAATTAGGGACACTTGGTCACAGCAGGGCAACTCAGGCCAGGCTAGGAGAGTCAGCTACAGAAAAAGATTTAACTGTAATCCCTGCTGGAATAACTGTGTTTCTTTCACAGAGAATATGCAAGACTGAAGCAGATTTTGCATGAAAATTGTTCTCCATCTTTGTAACCTTAGGGGTTTGTGGCACGATCTGGAAATGCAGCAAGGAGAGGCTCTGGGGCTCTGGGTACCTCTGTGTTCCTGGGACTGTGAAGCAGTATTTAAGCCCTGCCCAATCCCTGACTCCTGCAACATCATAAATTTTCTTAATATGAATCTAAATATCACAAACTTCTGTCTTAAGTTGCCACTGATTACTTAAAGACACAGTCCCGGAGCAAAGTCAGAACACATGGACAGGGTGGTCAAGGCCAAGATATTCAATAGTCCTCGTGTCTCTGTCTCCAAACTTTCTCCTCACAGCCTGTCCCAGCATGGGCATTCTGTAAATGGGCACTTAGGACGTGCCCAGCACAGGAAGAATCTGGGATAATCATTCGTGTTGCAATCTTCCCACCAGATGTATTTACAACTGGACAACAAGCTTTGTTATCCTTCTGGTCACTGTCTAGGTGAGGCTATGCAGACAAGATTTATGTGCCTGCAGTTATGTCTCCCAGACCTTCAGTTTTCTGCTGCAAAGACAAAAATCAGTGGCTGAAACGCTTCTCCTGAAGGCTTTACAGATCTTGTGTGTTGGCCCTTCACAATCCTAGAAATGCTGTCGAGCTTGCCAGGACTGGCCTAAAACCAGCAGTGCCTCAGACCAGGATGGAAGTTTGGTGACCAAACAAATGTGGAAGGATGCTTGACTGTGCTTTAATTTACTGTCTTGCACTGCTAGCAAATCTAGGTGCATAAATCATAGCGATTAATAAATCTGTTATGTCCTCTTTTATTTCCTATTTGCAAACTGCCCAAGCAATTTTCTCAAGTGCATTTGTTATTCAGAATTTTTCACTGAGCAATTTCTGGAGATAATTCTTGTGTTTTTATCTTGTCTGGGAAGTTGTGCTGAGTCTGACATTGGAGCTGTTTTCATTAGAGACATAAATCTTTCTTTTGTTGTTTCAAAATCACATTTCCCATGCTACCATTTGCAGTTGCAGATATGAAACTTGCTTTCTTTGACTGCTCTTCAACATCCATTTATCACTGGCTGCTTCAGCTGCTGTTGAAATGCTGGCAAACTGTATCACCCTCACATTTGGGACCAAACACTGTACACAGAAGCATGAATTAACTTGCACAGAGGTTAAAAATAGTGAATGAGCATCTGTGAAATTTTGGGGATGGGGTGGTGGGTAAAGAAAAAAGAAAGTGAACAGGGACTACTTCTTCATTCTGTACTTTAAAAGAAAGTGTTGGCCACCACGGCCTTTTGGAGGAAGGAGAATCCTGAAAATATACCCTGAGAATGGTTACTAGGTCAGGAGTCTCAGGGAAAACGGAGGAGAAATGTTTTGTTCGTGGCTTGTAACTCAGCTTAGGCACTAACCTGCTCAGAGAACTTTGGGAATGCAGAAGTGGAGATTACTTGTTTCTGGGATCAGGATTCAGCTGAGAAAAAGGTTCTCCAAAACAGTTTTTGTAACTGGGTACCCAAATCCCCCTGAGGTTTCACTGGCTACAGCCTCTTTGACCTTGTCTGATGTAAGTGTAAGGCTTTGGGGCACACTGTTATGAAAGGAGAGGCTGGGACAGAAAAACTGCAGGAAAATACCTTAGTGGAGGAATTTTATTGTTGCATATTTTAGTGGGGTAGTAGAGGGGAAATTTCCTGACAAGCTTGAATTCTAGGGCATTCACCTTGAATTAAGCAAAGGGTGGCAGTGGCAGTTGGTGGAATAAGAGTCTCAGAACTCAAAAGCAAGCCAATGCATGCATGCAAAACCATTTGCAATTGTTTAGTGGAACAACGACAGCCTTAATAGTACAGCATTAGGCAGAGGGCCAAGAGGCAAAAATATTTGTAAATGGGGTTTGCTAATTTTTTCCACTGGCAAACGCAGCAAAAAAAGGAGGGTGAGTTAAAGCTCTGAAGAGACAGTCAGACTGGGAGCCCAGGTCCCTCTCAGTTTTTGAACAGAATCCCTCTGCAATCCACGTCCCAAATGCAAATAAGAAGTTTGTCCCTGGGTGTTTGTGTTTTTGTGTGTGTGCGTGGGCGTGCATAGCAGGGGGGTACAAAGAAGACGTGGTAAGGAGACATTCCTCCAGCTCAGAAACAGGAGCTGTAGGGTAGCAAGAAATATAGAAGGAACTTTCCTTTCCCTAAAAGGACGTCAAAGACTAATTGTGAAGCAGGCAATGCTGGATATTTCTTCCTGGAGACCTGTCCTTTGGAAGGCTCTCTCGCGTTGGTGGTGGGGACCTGATGGCGTGGCTGTGTCCCTGCCCCAGCTCTCCTCCCTCCCCTCCATGGCTTCGTCCTGGCTGTGGCTGTGGAAGGAATTCTCATCCTAGAGAGGCACTTTGGAGCGCACTGAGATAAAGGGATTTGGGAGAGCTGCAGCAGAACCCCTCAGCAGCTGGGCCTGGGGAAGGTTTGCTGTCTCCCTCTGACACACAGCTCAGAGATCTCCCTTCCACAACCCCTTTTCATCTAGAGAGGAAATCCTCTGCGTGGGTTCTGACTGTTCTGTGGCTGCTGCTGCTGCTCACACCTGTGTGGTGAACCCCAGCTATGTGCTGTGGACGCAGAAATGCGTGGAAGTCATCAGGGCCGTCACGTCTGTAGAAACCGAGAGATTGATCAGCCTTTGAGTAAAAGCTAACAGAGCTCTTCCAGTTTGTTTTTGGTCACAGATAGAAGGGCTTTTCACAGGAGTATCAAAGTATGGGCTGAAATTTTGTAAGAGCATTCATTTGTCTCCATTCTGACACTTGCTCATCAGATCTACTTTTGCACCCACCTGTTGCTCCTTGCCACAGCAAGAACAGGCTTGACTGAGACACAACTTCACTGCAGAAAAGAACAGGCTATAAAGACTTTTTTTTTAATTGACTGATCTCCTCGAATTCAACATCCTACTGTAGATGTTTCTTCTTGACCTTGAAGCACAATAATTCATCTCTTTGATCTGCACACATTTCAGTATCCGAGCAGGTGATCCTTGTATCTTAACTGGACAAACTGAAACCTTTTGAGGTTCCCTTTTGAGGTGGAGCTTATCTGAAGACTGAAATAAGTTTGGCTTCAGATTAGACAAAAGTTGAGCTGTGAATAATTTGTATCTAAACAGTGAAAAAATGAATCTTGCAACACACACTGTTCATGTGAATAATATAAACTCTTACAAAAACCCAAAGGTGGTTAATGATAAACCTCCTGTTAACATTTACCTGAAAAAAAAAAGGCATCTTAAAGGTGATGAGAAGGAACTAATGGGTGTTTTACACAAATAACGCCAGTAGTTCAGCAGAACTCTCTAAATCAGGGTCTGCCATTCTCCTTTCCTCTGAAACAGTCTGACCATGTGCAAATGAAAAAAAAAGAAAGAAAGAAGCGTCCAAGGGAGAGCTTGCACATGTAGCAGCACTTTCAGAGGGGACTGGGAGCGGAGGAAAACCAAAATGTGTAAAGCTAAAATCATCACATGATGGCTAACAATGTCCTGCTGGCATATTTAGGTTTTCTGTAAAATGTTTTGCACCACGAAACCCTTACTCGCACAAGAGCCGAGAAAATGTGTGACTTGTGGAAGAGCTTTGGGTGCCCCTCCTTTTTGAAACCCAACGCTGTGCTGCGTCCTCGGTGTACGCGAGTGACGAGTGGCTTCTTGGGGCTGTCGGACAGTTTGGTGAAGGTCCAAGCACAGGTTTTTACATCTCCTTTTCCCCTTCTCCGCTGCATGCCTGAAGACTTCATGTTTTACCCATCTGATTGTGGGAGGATGAGCCAAACTCCCTCTCCAGCTCACTGATGTTGAACTAATTAGGGGAGCATGCAGCACCTTTGCACCTTCCTGATTTGGGAGGGGATGTGGGAGCCATGCAGGAACGAGGCAAGGTAGCTGGAACACCTTTGGCCTTCACCAGATCTTTCCTGTTCCTCCAGTTTGGTCTAGGGGCTCTGCCACTTGTGTTTGCCTGCAGACTTGGGGCTGCAGAAGCCTCAAACTAGATCCTGGGAGTTCAAGTTGTATTTATTTAATAATACATTTAGTAAATACTGAAAGAGGAAAAGGTCATGGGCTGACCCTGGTGTGAAGGTTTTGCTTTTTTCAGAGTACAGAAAGTTGCTTACAGGGAGATTGAGAAGTAACCCCCCAGCTCACTGCTTCTGTGGCTTGTGACAGAATCCCACTAAAAACAACTTGTGATTTATTTCAGCTGCATAATAATATTACAAAGTAATAAAAATAAAGGCATATTTAATGATGTCCTTCCATTAAATGGTATGCCCTGGCTGTCTACCAATGGCTCTACAGACCTACTGGCGCCTGTGTCAAGACTCTTTCTTTCAGCGTGGGGAGAGACATTAAATACCATGATAGAGTCCTATGTACCACCAGGTTATGCTGCACAATTCATTTCCATTAGGCAAGTCATTTTTTCCTTTCCTTGGCCATTGCTACTTCGTTATGCTAATAAATATGCTTGTGCAGTGGGACCCAACTTAAACAAAGACTTGACATAGTAACTTTGCTGGACACAGCCAGAATGGGACATCTGGGTCTCATCACAGCCAAAGGTCTCTTCCCTCACCCTCTCATCTTCACAGCATATCAGTGCTCTCAAGCACAGCTCTCGTCAGGTCTACAGAATGCATTTGTTATTTTCATTATTAGCTGGAAAAAAATCAGGCAATCCCTGTACAGGAGAGGACAGGAAGAAGGATTTTCAATTGTAAAGGAAACAGGAGAAAAAAATGGCGAGAGGAATTGCTATAGTGGGATACAAATAATTTCTTGACATCCTCCTTCCCAAGGTTTTCAGAAGCATTTCACAAACTGCACCAGATCATTTCTCCGAAACATAAAACACTGCTATCTCCTGGGTAAGAGCACAGGGGCTGTGCTTGCTGCCCTGGTATACAATGAGATGCATGAGGTGCATCCTACCCCAAACAGCGGTCCAGCAGGGGAGGGCTGAGCAGGCAGGGTTACAGCTCAGCAAAGGTTCAGAGTGTCAAAACCCATTTTCTGGGGAAAGTGCACTTGCATCTGCTTGTTAGAATCTCCATTTTCTCTCTTTTCTGAGCTATTTGGGAAAGGCTGGAAGTTAGGTGAGCAGCTTGTACTCCCATGTGCTGACTGGCTGCAGAAAGAAATGGAGTTGTGTGTTCTCACATCAGCACACCACATCATCACGTCACATCACATCACATCACATCACATCACATCACATCACATCACATCACATCACATCACATCACATCAATCACATCACATCACATCCTGCTGTGTCCCACCTGGACAGCACCAAGTATCCCACTCTAAAGCTGCCCAAGCAGTGGGGTTGATCTTCTTGACCAGCCTGCTCTGTTCTGAGGGGCAGCACAGCAGACAGGGAGGTGCTGGAGTAGCTGGAGGTCGGAAACAGAGTGTCTGAGGATGGTTGTGCTGCACTCCCCCCACCTGAACAAACACAAATGCACGGAGGAGGGAGGCAGGGAAGAGGGCGGGCAGAGGTGGGTGGGTCACGCACAGAACCACAGCAGAGTTTCCTGGAGCTGCAGTCGGGGTTTTGTGATGCAGGTGTTGTGCGGTGTGAGGTTAAAGCTACCACCAGGAATGGCAGTGCCATGAAGGTCCTTTCTGCTATGGAAAGGGCTCGGTTCATCTCCGACTCAGGGACGGTTTCCCACAGAGTTACCAGAACCACTTTGGTAGTGCTTGTGCTTTCCTTGGAGGTTTCCCATCCAAGGATCCAGCAATGCTGACCTTGGATAATTATTCCCAGAGGGAGCCTACACACACAGCATCCTCCCACATGAAACTGCACTGCCAGATGAATCCCAACCTGTTTCAGAGGAGGAGAACAAGGAGCCTGGGGGCGGGGAGAGCAGCTCTGCCCACTTGCTGCATCTTGGCTTCCTCCATTCTTGAGCCAGACCTTGAGCTACCCACACTTTTAGGCTGAAGAGGCAAGTGAGCTTGGCACCTGTCACTTTTCCATTTACAAATTAGTAGCCAATGCTGAATGTGTTTTGTTCATTTTTTATCCTCTTCACATAAGGTTGTTTAGTCATAGGAACGAAGCATAAATGATTACAACAAGGTTTCTGCCAAGCGATTTTGGTGCATTCCAGAGAAAGCCCCTTCTCATGCCAGGATTGTATCCAGTTATCAGTAGTGGAGGCCTTTTTGGAGAGAGGGAAAAAGATTAATTCTTCAGAGAGTCTTCTGGCTCTTCAGGACCTCAGCAGTGGAGGATGATGAGGAGGAGGTGGCAGAGGAGGAGAAGGAGAAGGGGAAAAGGAAGGAGGAGATGAAGAAGGAGAAGGGGGAAAAGAGAAGGGCTAGGAGAAGGAGGAAGGCAGAAGGGGGAAAGAAGAGAAGGAGAAGAAAAAGCAAAAAAGAAGGAGGAGAAGAAGCAAGGAGAAGGAGAAGGAGGAGAAGGAGGAGAGGGAGAAGGAGAAGGAGAAGGAGAAAGGAGAAAGGAGAAAGGAGAAAGGAGAAGGAGAAGGGAGAGCCCAGCATTTTTCCTTTCCCTCTTTGCATGTTAGTGAAATTGCAGGTCTGTCCAGTCCTTTGATAAAAACACAAGCTCCCGGGCAGGGGGTGTGTGACTCAGAGAGATTGGCTCGCCTGGTGCAGGGCCTAACCTTTAATCTGCCTTGATCGCTCCTCCACGACCTCTTTCAAAAGCTCTTTTTCTGCACTGTAATGTTCTGCCAATCATAATTTGCATTTCTGAACGCATGAAAGAACTGTTTCCTGTCTCTGGTGGAAAAAGAGATGGGGGGGGCGGGGGGGAAAGAAAAGTATTTAAAGTCAAACAGAGATGTTTCTTTTAAAGCCTACTACGGGAAAACAAAAGGCGTTTCCATTCCGGGCACAGCTCTAGGAGCGGTCGCGGCCGGGAGGTGTTAACAAGCCGCGTTCGGGGCTGCATTCCCGGCTCCACCCGAGTGCCAGCTCTGCGATCGGGGCGGATCGGTGACCCCTGGCCGAGCACACGGCACAGGGCTGATGTCACGGGCACTCCATCCATCCATCCATCCATCCATCCATCCATCCATCCATCCATCCATCCATCCATCCATCCATCCATCCATCCATCCATCCATCCATCCATCCATCCCCGGCCCCGCCGCTCAGTCATTGCCGGGGAGGGCAGCGCGGAACCCCCCGAGCCGAAGCGCTGGGAGTTCTCCTCTCCCACCCCGGCACCGAGCACTTGAGCAGGTTCTGGGCAGCGGCGGGGAACAAAAGCCCTTTGACGGCGCTGGGGCGGCAGGTCCCCGTTCGGAGGTGCCGGTGTGTGCGCAGCAGCTCCCCCCAGCACTCGGCTAATCTCTATTACATATCTACAGACAAAACAGCTACTTGGCATCGTGTGGCGGATGTCTGCAACTCCTGCCAGGACGCTGAACAGGGGCCAGGAACTTGGGTGGAGACAGGAGCCAGAAGGTCATCTGGGGTTGCTGCTCTTTGTTAGAGCTCAATAACGTTGTGAATGTATTAAGCTCCTTTCCACGCAACGATTTTTTATTTTTTTTTCAATGCCTTCAATAGTCTTTTTTAATTTTTTTTTTTCACTGGGCTGGATTCATGTAGGAATATGCAAGGTGGAGCAGTCTGCTCATTTGCACTTAGCATGAAACCCTGAGTTTGGCATTTTTTTCGAAAAAATGAACCAACATACTCCCTGCAAAGCTTTGCTCTGTGAGAACGACAGCTTGGGTGCTTTGTCATTTCCTCACTTTCAGACACTGATCAGACAGTCATCTTCAAAAATCTGTCAGGTGATCTCATTATTGTTCCCTACGAGAAGAAGTTTTTTTTTAAAAAAATAAAGCTGAAAGTGGGCTGAAGCAAATTGTGGCACCTGGAATTGCAAAGCTGCGGCTGGATCCCAAAGCCCTGCTGAGCACAGGCACGTTGCTGGAACCTGTGGGGACTGAAAAATGGCACTAGTAAGATCTGCATTTTATACAACTGATGCTGTTAAATGAGTTCTGTGGCTGCGTGGATCTGCTTGTTCTGACCCATTAGATGCCAGAGTTTATACATATATATAAATAAAACTGAGTAGTTTGTGTGGATCTCCTTCTCAAAACAGCCTGCAGATGAAAGGAGGTTAATAGCTCAGCAATCCAAATTACAGTTTCCTTCCATGTCAAATTACAGGAAAATTGTTACTTATATGGAAAGAGTAAACCATTTACTATCAAGAAAATCATGTTTTCTTTGGGACACTCTGAGAAGTGCCTGGGTGGGTGAACATGTGGAGATCAGGGTTTCATGGCAAAGACTCCACTGCTGACACTGATGCTCCCGTGGCTTCTTCCTTATTTTGTTTAGGTATTCTTTTACCTAAACATGTGCTGTCTATTGAATTTCACCAATCCCCTGCTCCCCTGCCTGAGGTTCAGAGTCATGGGAGATGTGTTGTTAAGGCTGACATAACCAGGATTTTTGGTGGTGGGCAACAGCCCTATTCTTCTCCAGACTGGACAACAGAAATGTGAACATCCCCGTTCTGTTTTTCCTTCAGCCTCAGTTATTTTAACCAGTCCTTTCCCTGACAGAAAGCACAAAGTAAGACAGAAAAATCACAGGCCCTAAAACATCACAGGTGTTCTCTGCAGTCACCTCTGCCAAGCCTGGCATGATGTGTTTGGGCTGGGATGAAAAAATGTCCCTGGACACCACAAAAATCCCATCATGGATGTCCGTGGCAGTCCTGGGGGAGGCTGTAGCACATTTTCTGCAAGGCTCCTCTCTCAGGAAAAGCTTTGTGTTGCTTCCTTGTTATATAAAAGACATCACAAGTGTTATTGGTCACTCACCTGCTGCTCCAGTTCACCCCTGAAACAGGATTGCTTTGTATCAGGCCAAAAAGTGTTTGAGTCTGAGATGCAAATACACCTGTATCTCCATATCTTTATATAATGATATGAAACATCTTATTATTTCTTAAATAATAAATATGTGCTTTTATAGTTTGTTTTCCTCCAGAGCCTTTGATGAAAGGTGTCGTTACATAAAATATTTTATTCATGGCTATGCTTATCCGGACTCTGACACCTTTTTCCAGAGACATTATCTAATTCTAGCATCTGAGAGAATCTTTGAATAAGATTTTGTGGTAACCACAAATAACAAAAGGAGGAAGATTGTGGAAAGGTAAAAAGGCTGATCTTGATTTGCAGCAGGCGAGCTAAAAATTCCCTGCAGTCCCTCAATCCTACATCCCAGCCTCTTTGTGCTGCTTATTTTTTTTTTTTTTTTAAGGACAAGACAAATTGTCTAGCCACAAGAATTTGAACAATGCTTTTAATCTGAGTGAAGAAATGTACTGCGCTGCTTGGCTGCCTTTAAAGTATACTATTGCAATATCTCAGCAAAAGGTGCATTTGTAGAAGGGAGAGCTGTAGCTTAATGTAGCTGCACCACAAAGTTATTTATCCCTGCTGTGCTTGATTTACAATTCTCCATAAATTCCTTGCCATTTTTTCTTTCCGCTAAGAAACTTTGAGGTGGTGCCTGCAGAGGTGGAAGCAGGGGGTGATTCACCGCTCCTCACCCCTGGTGCTGCCCTTGCCCCTCAGCCAGACAAGCCCGTTGATGATTAATTTTAATTCTTCTTTAAATAACCTGAGATTTAAGAAAAGGGAAATTTCACCACACCTTTTCGCTCTGAAATGCACTGAACAGCACAAATTTTTCTCAAATGGAAATAAACATTTGCACCCTAAGGGCTGATGACATCTTAATGCTCTTTTTGCACAGATCAAGTGCCTGACATGGGCCTCTCCCCCCTTGGTCTCCAGCTCTGTCCTTCCTCCCTTAGCCCAAGACACTCTGCTTTACAGGGCCTGCACATCACTGATGGGATCCTGTGTGCGCATCTCTGTCAGGCCACACGGGTGGGTTGTGGAGGAGATTCCATAAAGCCACGCAAAAGGACAGGGATTCAGACCACGTCTCATTTCCCATCAGACGAGACAGTGCCACATGCTGCTCTGGGACCCAACCCGGACCCGTGCCCCGACAGACTGGTGGGAGCAAAGCGGATCAAAAAGTGTTTCCCATTAATTCCTGGAGTGCCCAGTTTCCTCGACACACCAAAATGTGCATCTGGTGGTTCACAGCCCTATGAAGAACTTGACACACGGCTTGTAAGGTCAGAAAGTTTGGCTGTTCCTGGGTGCACACATTTTCTTACCACACATTTGGGAGGGTCTGTGCACTCTGTTAATGAAAACAGCTCTGCACACAGATATAAATCCATGTATTGGAAAGCAGGGAGACAGATGGCCTCTATTACCCCATGTAACCAAACACAGGATGCAGATGATCTGAAACAATTAGAATGGGAGTTTTCCTATCTGAGAGTTTTAAAGAGATTTCATTCATCATATGCTTGGCTCCAGCTCCAAGGATGTATCTGTGGCAGAGATTTTAAAATCTTCATAATAAAGCTTTTCTGCTCACTACAACATCATAATTTTAAAGTGTTAGTTTGCTTGAGCCCTTAAAACCAGAAGCAACTGATATGCATCACCCAAAATCCTGTGAGTTTCCCTTTTTCAGGGGAGTCATGAGAGTGTTTCTCCACTTCCTTCATGCCAAAACCCACCTTAATTTCTAGGAACAGTGCAGCAAAACACTTGTCTGGGACACTCCTTTCCAGTGACCAGCTCACCTCGGCCCAACGGCGATGGAGCGGAGAAGGCTCCTGTTTCCAGGCCTAATTGTGTGGGAAGAATTGGCCTGTTCCAAGGAAGCTGGGGAGAATGTTTGTTTGGCAGGTGTGTGTGTGCTGGCTTTACCCCATCCACGGAGGCTGCTCAGCACTCTGGAATGCTCCTTGCCTGCACCGAGGGGATTACTGGGCAGGGGGAAGGAAGATTTTTATCCTATAAACTCAGCTGATCACATGGAGCCACCACTTCTCAGCACCACCTTGCAAGAGAAAGGGATGAGCTGGGAAGACATCATCTAAAAGAGGGACCTAGAGAATCAGAGCCCTTAAATCCATATTTAGTTCCTGAGCTGATTTTTTTTTTTCTCCGGAAGCGTTGCTTCTGAGTAACTCCTCCTGTTCGGTAGAATTCACCGTACAAAGAAAACCAGTGTATGTGCATGCCATGTATTATAAATCAGTTCATCACACATTGAAGCATGGCCAGTCCTGGGTGAAAACCAGGCAGATGTTTAACATGCCATGGCACAGCAGCTCCCCGGAGCAGATTTCAGCAGGGCAGGAAGAACACCACAGAACTGCAAAGAAAGATTGAGACATAATTACCAAACCTGGACTATGTCCAGGACACTGGGGCAAACCCTCCTGCCTCTGCAAATTTGATTTTAACAACTTTAATTTTAAACACCTGATAGTAGTATTTCTTGCCAAGCGAACAGATTGCTGAAAGTAAGAGAGGCAGCATTTCCTAAATAGAAAAAGAACTTCGAAAATTAAGAGAGGAAAGAAAAAAACCAACGAGTTTCCTCCTATAAGACTTGTGACACCTCAGCGGGAAACCATGAATTATCCACTGCAAAAACACATTTTCTGGGTGGTAGGTCAGCTTAACTTATAGCACCCCACAGCTCAGGCCAATATTTTGTGCGTGGAAGTGATGAATTGTAGAAAGTGGAACCACACAGGGGCATCAGCAGAGGGAGTCCAGGTCAGAGCAGTACAGAAACAAAACAAGAAGAACCTGCCTAAAATGAGGAGAAAACGCAGCTTCTTTTGCAATTGAAATGTATTTGTGCACCAGCATTTATTGATGACATTGCAAATATCCACCTCTGACAACCAAATGGTTCGACACACCAGGTTGCTTATGTGGAATTCAACTGTGTCTACAGCCCTGCAACAAAACAAGCAAAGCAAAACGAACACCTGAAAGAAAACCTCTTGTATAACACAGACCCTCAGGATATAGGGAGGAACACTGCTGACCTTGGCTACCCCTGAGATTTGCCATGTGAGCAGAGCAAATCAGTTCTCACAGCGGTTTGCAAGCTTTGGAATAAGCAAGTCCTGACCCCGCTTTAGCACAGGGGTATGGAGTAGATGATTTTCTAGGTTCTCTTCCAGCCAGAATTTCTGTGATATTAAGGCCTACTCCCAAAGCCTATAAACCAGGTTCCAAAAGATAATGGTAAAATAATAAAGCATCTACTACTGCAAGTTGGTAGGTGCTGCAGGAAGCCAACGCTACCCTGCGGAAGGGTGCCCCAGAATAGTTTGCAGAGGAGTGGCTTTAAGTAGAAGAAGCTGTACTTGCATCACCCCGAAGTAACTAGAAGCACATGGAGATTCTATTTTCCTGGCTTTTTCACCCAAGTGAAACAACCTTCTCCAGCTGCTGCTGAAAGGAATTTAATGAAATAATCTATAAGTGAGATTATTTCCATGTTTGCACAGAACATAAAACAAGTGTTCGGGACTTGCTCTGCCCCATTTTCAGGCTCTGGTTGTGTTGCATATGGGACACATTTATCTCAGATGGAAAAAATCTGCAGCACTGATTTCCCTGGTGTATGTGCTGGTCACACCATGGTGTTGGATACCCCTGTAAGAGCCGAGCCTGAGCTGTGGCTGCTGAGCACATGGCCCTGAGTCACACATGAGCTTCCATTCCCCAGAGGGGAAGAGGAGGGCTCAGGCAGGTGGAGCTGTACCTGTCTGTCAGCATGCTGAGGATGCTGCGTGCTGTGGGCTCCAGTTGCAGCCTCCTGCTGTGTTATCCTCACCCCAGACTTTACACCGGTGCTGCCACCCTGTCCTGAATACCCCGGGTCTGAACACATCCACCATGAGAAAGTGCCACTTTGGGGTTTGAGGGGTGGCCACAAAGCCCTGCAGCCAGCCAAAGCTGGGGTCAGCACGTGAGCCCTCAACAGCTTTGTTGTGGGGTTGGGCTTGGCATGTCCAAGGCAGTTTATGCCTAGGGAATGCAGCAGACCCAAGCTCTGGTGTATTGCATTTTCAATCAGCTCTGCGGCCTCATTTCAAGAATGGGAGTGTTTACACTCACTATCAAAAACAGCATTATTGTTATTTCAGCTTTTTCACATACTGGCATGTTCCCAGGTGCACACTGTTAAACAACAAAGTGCAATTCACAAGTTGAACAAAATAGCGAAATGTTTCACCGTTTCTCCAGCAGCCTGGTAACGAAACACCGATATACTTTATCCACCCTGTTGGTGATGAAAGCTCAGACACTCATCAGAGGTTTGCTGTTATTTTTAGCTGTGCCACAGAGAAAACTATAGCAGAAACCATTTTTCTTTCCCTTTTAAAACCCTCGTATGTAGAACGGAGGCAGTGGCTTTACACAGCTATTTGTCCATTACACAACTGCTTGTCCATTTTTTCTGAGTAATGAAAAGAACCAGAGCAAAACTTCAGCTTCAGTTCTCCTGTGGTGTAAATCGAGACAGTTCCACCACAGAGCAGTGGGGCTGTCACACAGTGCACACCGGGATAGGGTTAGGCCATCTGACACAAGTGTAAGATACTAATTGCAAACACTGGAATGAAAACAGTATTCCCCTCTTCTTTTGTGTTACTCTATATCCTCACCTCCAATACTCTGTCTCTTCTGGAACTATTAATGAATTGGGGTTTTTTTAATGCAAAAATGACTGTCTTGAATTGGCAAGCAGAAAGACATCACCTTCTCTAACCAGCAGGAAACCCTTTTCTACCCTAGCCCTGAGCTCTCAGTCACCACCACAGCTGAGATTGTCTATAAACATGGACAGGCCCAGTGTCCAGCCCAGTGTCCAGTGTCCAGACTGAAAGGTCTGCACCTTTCAGTCTCAGGACACCGAAATTCCACTCTAAGCCCATTACCTGCACCAGTAGCCAGAACTCATACTATTGATAACTTAAACAATTGTTTTACTAATTCCTGTGGCATTTCAGTGTCCTGATTTCAAAACATTTAAGGAGGTAATTCCTTTTAAATACAGGCTTAAGCACTGAGGTGTTTTGGAACTAATATGAAAAACAAAAATACCTTTCTTGCTTTTTTGGGACAGCAGTGCATTGAGTCATTATTTCTCCTAATAAAGAGAAGCATTCCTTTTTCACTTGAAGACTTCATGATAACCTAGTGCATGGCTGACTTTAGGGCTTTTATGCCCAGCTCACGTCATCCCAGTCAGAAAGTAATTCTGTAATTAACCTTGCTACAACCCCAAAAGGTGCATGGTGTCATTGGTCTGCTTTAAAATCACAAACACGTGGAGAAACAGTGGTGCAATTTTTCTTAATTAGAGAAAGTGACCACACTTCAGGAAAAAGAAAAAAAAAGAAAAATAGATTAGACCTTGCTAATCACAAGCAATGTTTAAAAATTAACCCAAATATACAAAAAGCCCAGTCCCACACCTTCATGCTACATCCCAAGAGTCTGAAAAGCTTGTAACAGACTGGCCTAGCCCATGAAGTCTGTTCAGAAACAGACTGAAATCACTGTCTTGTGCCATCTGGGGGGAACCCAACTAACTCCTTTATTTATGTCTAAATAAAGAAAAAAAGGAACACAGTAAACGCTCGTGATGTTGCCCATAGTGTATTGCTTCCACCACTTCTCATGCCCACACCTGACACACACACACACACACAAGCAGGTTAATTTTTACTGTTCAAGAGAAGCCTTAGTTCGTTTAGATTTGAGACAAAAAGCAGCAGTCCATCACCTCATGCTGTTCTAAAACCCTGGCATTTACAGAGCTCTTTCCAAACCAGTTCATTAAACACTGCATGCATCGTAGGGCCATATGCAGCAGTATAATTTAGAGTGTATATTTTATAGGTTTCTTTTTCTGGTTTACTTGCTGATTATTATGTGCTGTAAAATTTCAATTATCCCAACCAGTCAGGGGAATAAAAAAGGGAAATAAAATGTAGGTGATGGAAAAGTGTGTGTTAACAAATGCCATAGAAAAGAAGCCAATGCAACACTCAGATTTCAGTGTTATTAATGCCCTTTTCTCTTCTCACAGATTAGCAGTATGAATAAAATGCACAAAACAACAACTAAATCATCTCCCTCATTCCTACATGCAGCAGACATTTCAAAACACTGTGGACAAATCCATTGGTGAAATTTATCTTAGCTATCACTGTGCAAATTCATAGACCTGGGAGGAACAGCACAGCCCAAATTAAGGGCTGAATTTGGCCCAGCTTTTCCTGTTCCTTCCAGTAACAGGAAAGACTTGAAGGAGACAGGAATATGCCTGCAAATTTTCCACGTAACATGTAAGTTAAACAACCCAATTCTCATGTGTGGGGCAGACATAGAGGGCTAAAATGGCTGCTGACATAAAGGGAAATGTTCCCAAATAATTTCAGCTTTGTCCATTCACATCATTTACATTGACACCCAATGCCCTGAAGAGCTGCAAATACGAAATACTGTACCTGAAAGAAAAAAAAAAAAAAAATCACAGAAAGTGCTGGGAATTTTTTTTCAGTGTGCCAAACCTGTAAAGCTGGGATGGTGAGTTCTCCCTGCTAAATCCAAAAGAGAGGGTATGTGAACATGTGACAATATGAAAGGCCCCATCTGTATAGTGACTTGTCCAAGCACATTATAACACATATACAGTTGTTTCAGCTGTGTACCACTTTCTCATGTACAGTGATTTTTAATGCACATTAACCTGGTAGCCTCAGACAATTTCTGTAGTGTCCAAACTTGTTGAGGCAAACGATTTCTCACCAAAGGGATTCCAGTTGATTAGGCCTGACCCCATTCCAATGTGTGTATTTTCTGTTGTCACTGCTGCTGTCAGGAACACACCTCTGTGGGATGCCCCTGAGTGTCCACAGCCTGCACGCCCCATTTTTGAAGGCTGAGGAAGCTTGGCGGATGTTTCCAATCTCTTCTTGCTTTCAAGAAGTTGACTTCTTTGCTGAGTAGTAACCTGGAAAACACAGAAACAGAGTTAGGGTACGACACTGAAAACAGCTGCTTTTCAAGAAATCGCTCAAATCTCGTTTTCAAGCCGAAGAAATAATTTTGACTTCTCTACAGCTCCTGAACGAACAAAGCTAATACCTTTAGCGTGTCCCACATAAAGTTATGTAATACCAAGGAAGAACAAAGGAAATGTGCTGGCTTTCATCCAGTTGAGATCAAAAGCCCTCAGACCCTCTTATGCAAGATGAGCAGTGCAACATTTCACTCCAGCTTTGAGATTCACTGCTGCAGTGCTTTCCTGGCAGAAATAGGGCTGGGGGTTTTTTCCTCCTTAAGAGTAACAAAAAATATGCTGTAAAATAACATCAGAAGAACTATGTATATGTGGCATTTATTTCTGCTTAGTAGATCAAACTGCAGATTCAAGGGCTGCATAGAAGCCCTTGCTATCACTGAGTTATAACTAATTCTTTGCTCACAGAGTATGAGCTGTGGCTCACAGGGAGAACATCCTTTACATTTTCATCTGTATGTGCAGCTGAATCTTTGTTTCAGGTGCAAACTTAAGTCATCATTAACTACAGTAATGTCATTATGACACAGGAGTTCCCCTATGAGTTCCTTCTCTGCTTCCCAATCTTGCACAAAAAAAAAACAAACCCCAGCATACTTTTTTCAGGTCATAGGGCAGAACTAGCTGAAATGGAAGCTAGGTGAGTATTTATCTTTAGAGTTCACGGGGTTTACCTGGTGTAAATTGTTTATATTCATAGCAACGAATTTGTTTCAATTTCAGTTCAGGATGATATTTAAACCTGAGCTTTCTACACAGTCAGACTGGCAACAGCTATCAGGTCCTCTCAGCACGAAGTCTTGCATTAATTTCAAAGCAGAACATTTCTGGCAGCATGACTGGAATTCTGTAGCCTCTAACTGCCAAGTTTGTGCAGAGAGAGTCCTGCAGCCAACTTCCTTAAGCATGTGTCTGCATGGCACCGTGGAACCTGAGCTAGCCCTAAGTCAAACTTCTGGAGCAGGATGTGATCCCAAGGAGAATGCACTGTTAACTCCACTGACTTGGTAGAAAAGCAAATCCTGCTATTACCGTAACCCTCTGTAGTCTCTTGGTGGAGCAGTAAGAAAAAATGCCTAAATTACCAAATGTGATCCTTACTGTTTATTTCTTCAATTTAAAAGGCTTCTCTACAGCTAAGCTTCATTTTGTTTTGGGGAAGGAAATGCATTAGGAATTATGCTTAGCAGATGAGATTCAGAAAAGACTGAAAGAGTTGGTATTCCCATTTCTGCCTGTGAAGAATTTTAGCAAGAGCCCAGCTGCTCAGGTGCCCCCAGGATGGAGCCTGATTTCAAACCTGAGCAGCCAGGAGGATGCAGGTTCCCCAGGGCCATGTCCAGATGGTGTAGCCTCCATCTAAGACGCCACCCAGAGTCCATGGGAATTGGCTGGTTTGCCCAAGGAACCCCAAAGGTTGCTTGCACTGGCACAAATAAATGAGGGTGCTGGAGCCTGTCAGAAGGAAAGCCTGGCTAGAGACACCTTGGGGGGAAAGGTTTCTGTTGTTCAAGTAAACCTGCCCAAATAGCTGCTTTCCTTTCCTCCCCATTTTCTCCCCAGCCATCTTGCATGGACTCTCTGCTTCACAAGTAAGACAGCATAATGAACACACGGGTTTTTTACCAATTTTCTCTTTGACTTTTAGCAGAGGAGACAAGGATTTATGAATGTCTCCCAGGAGAGCCAAGGTCTAAGTGTAACAGACAGAGGCAAGCCACAAACTTTGGAAGAGAAGAGCTGGCATGGAACACCAACCTCGCTAGTGGCAGGGGAAAAAGAAAGAAAAAAAAGGAAAAAGACCTGTGTTGGACCTGCTTTTTGAATTTGAGACTCTCCCAGAAAACAGAACAGAACCATCGTGGGTCCACAACGAAAAAGAGAGAATGGAGATGGAATATGTCTATATAAAAGGGTTGGGAGGTAGAAGAAAAAACCTACTTTTGTACTGGTTGTTTCTCTGCACGACTGAGCAGCAAAAGCAGCAGTAAAAACTCTGCTCCTTCCATTCTGGAGGCTCCAATGTCCACAAAACCCCATGGCTGGGGTTCTAATACATCTATATTTATTTATTTATTGCTGCCTTTGGAAATCTAAATTAACGCGCATTGTTGGATCTCAATGTAATGCATTACAGTGTTCTTGCTGACCAAAGCAGAATGCAGATAACCAGGATCAAATCCAGCCTCAGATCCTAATCCCAAAGTAACCTTCCCTTATGGGATGGCAGAAGATGAGCAAAGGGGTGGAAGCCTGGGGTCAGACCCTGTCTGTAGGTGTGACTTTCCCTGGCTCAGATTTGCCTGAATTACTTCAGTTGTAGCCAGAGGGACAAGGCGACACCAGAGGGAAACATCTAATGTCCACTTCAGCTGGCAGTGAGAAGGATCTGTGTGTGTGAGAGAAGGATTAAGAGGCCTGATCTCCAGGCCTCACCAAAAGAGAAGGCTGCAAATGGTTTTCCTGGCCCATCTTGCACATCTACAGTCCTTGGGGACAAGAGGACTGGTTGCTAGACTGAAGTGCTTTCTCTTATGAAAACACATGTGGGAAAGTGTTAAACTGTGCGGTGTGGTATTTTGGTTTCTACATCCCCTGATGAAATGTTTCTTGCCTGGGGAAAACAAAACGGAAGAAAAATATCCCCTGGAAATATCTGCATAATTTACTCCCACACACCTAGTGAGAGATTTACAATTGAACAGCAGTTTCCCTGAAACCATCACCATATTGTGCTCTGAATTACACTTTTGTACTCCTACCTGCAAATTATACTGTTAATTAGTTAATGGCTGTAAAGTGCTTTGGAGAAGAAAAGAACACTCATTAAATACCATTGTTCTGCTCTCCAGTGTGCAATGTTCCACTCTGCATTAATCTCCAACCTCTTCCCCAACCTCTCGCTGGCAATTAAGTTTCATACTCTCAAGTAGCAAATTAGTCTGAGATCAACATCACTGTTCAGAATATGTTTCCTGAAACTTTAGCTTCAATTATACTCTAGAAAATTTCAAGGTGGTATCTTGCATGAAATTCCCAAAACAAAATCCTTGATCTATGTTTTGAAAACCTCCCTTTGGATAAACCAAAACCTGCTTTCCTTTCCTTGTCCTTTCCTATGGACAAGGGAAATCTAATATATGGAACAAGATTTTTCAAAAAAGTTCAAACCCCACTGAGAAGAGCAAACAAGGGGCCAGATGCTCAGAAGAGCTTAGCATGCAGAATACTGAGAACTAAAGCTTTTTTCTGCGTGCTGAAACCCACTCCTGGCAGCACGCCCTGGTGAGAGGCATTTGAAAACTCATTCCCCTTCTGCCACCCAGCCAAATTTAAGATCGATTTGCCCTGAAAATTCCTGGATGCCTTCACTGAGTATAATATCCAAGCTGAAGTTAGCAGGAGACCTGGCTGCTTTCTCTAGTTTCTGGTTTAGATGGCTGAACTGTGTTCCTTGCTCTACTTGAGAAAAGATGCCCACAGCCAAACCTACAAGCAAGCAGAAAACCAAAAAGGAAGTGAAAAATGTCCTTTGAGGTAGAGCAGCGAAAGACAGACAGCACAGAAGTCATGCCTGGAGAAATCAACCATGACTTTCACCTTAAACAAGGGAAAGAGCCTGAAAAAAAGCCTTCCATGGCAGCAAAGACTGATGGCAAACAGTAAAGTACAGAAGATACGTTTAATTTACAGCTGAGGTGGTATCTCTGTCCTGACTGCTTTTACCACAATTTGTTTTGCAGTGCCAGCCAAGCTGGAAGTTAAAGATGATCTGGGCAGTCACCTGATTCTTGCCTGGTATTTTCATTCCCTTTTCTTGAAGCAATTCTTGCCTGAGAAACGGTCACAGTCAACAAAAACACTGCCTTTCCTACAGTGGTAAATCCCATGCAAGCAACCAGCAGGAGGATTTCCCATTTCCCAGAGGCTGCCATGGGGACAGAAGAAATGAGGTTTTCACCTCCTCCTCTGGCAGGTAAGGTGGGGACATGGCAAGACAGAGAAAATCCAGGCATTTTGCAGGTTTCATAGACCAGAAGGGCATAAATATATCAAATGCATTCACATACCAATTCCTGCACCAGGTCTTCAGTTTCTGGAAGAGCTTAAAAATAGATCTTAAAGTTCATTCAATTCTTTCTCTCTCTCTGGAACCACAAAATTCAGCCCCTGCTCACAAGCAGCGGATAGTCTAAAAACATTAATCTCAGAGGAATATTAGCAAACAGGCAAATTCTGAATTCGTTGTGTTACTGAATTCTGAAGCGTATAAAGAGTCTGCGAACAGAGCTGAGAGGTATCAACTGGTGATTTGTCTACAGACCATGCAGGCAGAGTTCCTGCAGAACCTGAAGCTTCGGCTTTGGTCTCCAAGACCTCAAAGTGTGCTCTAGCCACAGCAAACACAAATCCAGGTGTGACTGGAATAATCACCACCCCATGTTATCTTTGTGGGGTTGTATCTCGTCCACCTGAGCTCTGAGCATCCCTTCACAATCACACACCAAGTGCCTCCTCTGAGAATGTCTCTTGGTGGTTCTGGTATCAAGAGCTTGTCAGGGACAGGGCAATGTTGGCCCTTAGGTGGTTCTGCACAGAAAACTACTACAGAAAGCTCACATACTGAGGGACTGGGGCTCCCTCCTCCTAGGTGGAAGCCAAGTGTCAGTTCTGCAGCTGGTGACACTGATAACACACCTAAGCAGGAGGTCCGAAGAGGTGGACTGGCTCCTGCATCATTCATAAATCTTATTCCCTGCCCTCAGTGGCTCTGAACCAACGTCCTGCAAACACTTGGCCCCGAGCCACAGGAAATTCAACCAGAAAGTGCCAAGTCTGGGTCACCCTTCTGGTACATGGATTGATTTCCAAATATTACTTGTGGTTCTCTGGAGGTGGATGGAGCTCCAGGATGGAAAAGAGAGTATGAGACACCATCTGGGGCTGACCATGAGGTGTGATGGGACTGCAGTGGCTCCTGGGCCCCAGCCAGGTCCCGCTGGTGGTTCTGCATCCTTCTGCGTGGTTCCACCTGCTCATCCAGCGTGAGCCTGCAGCGCTCCGCTGCCCACGGGAGCAAAGCTGGCAGGGGCCCACCAGATGGTCCTCGCCACCCGCAGGGCCTAGGAAAGGTGGAAAAGCACTTTTCCTAAGGAAAAGCCGCAGAGAGCACAAGGACAAGGATATGCCTCTAGGTGGCATCCAGAAACTCCAAACTTCACACAAAACTCTTGCCGGGGCTGCGCACAGCCTTGTCCTTTGCCATCGGGATACTCGGCGGGATACTGTCATTACAGCTAACAATCACACCTCCGATGCTTCTTCACCCCCTGCCAAGCCCTCGGCAGCTTAAACTGAGCTCATTCTGAGGCAGTCAGCTCTTAGGAAATGGCAAGAGGTCTAAGGAAAGGTGCTTTACAGGAATCTCTGCGTTAGAAATTTTCCTCCTTCGTGGGAGGAACTGATTGAAACCGGTGAATCAGGGTTGGGAAGAAAGGAGGTATTTATCAAATAGTTATGGCCTTTCCTATTAGCACACTTTAATAACACACAGGAATGAAGTAGAAAAGACCCTGTGTTGCTCTGTTAATGATTATGTCTATTCCAGCACAGCTTGTGAATCCAGTGCCTTGTCTTTAAGACTGTCTAATCCCAGGTGTTTCAAAGGAAGATAAAATGCCTGCAGAGAGGATAATTAGAGAAAAATCTTTCCCTATGGAAAGTTTCCTCCTAATGTGCTTAGTTATGTCATCAATCACAAAGGCTCTAACTCCTCTAAGCTTACATCGTGTGTATATAATGCCTGTTGTCATTGCCATTACTTACGGTCGCATCCAGGGTGAAACCGTGGCCCTACAGAGTCAGTGCAAGTTCACTGCAGCAGAACCAGGATGTGGCTCCTCACTTTTTTCAGGACTCTTTCCAGGTCTGGGCTCCAAAGCTGCACCATCACTATTCCCACAGCTTCGTCCGGGTTGCGTGGGTGTATTAAAACATTTGTAAAACAAGACCAAAATGTTTCTGAAATGCAAAGGCTTTACTGGTGGGGCACTTTCTTTCTCAGCCCATGATTTCTGTGCCACCTAAGAGCACGTTGTCAGGTGAACTTTGTGGGTTGAGATATGAACAGGTTAGTAATGAAAACTGGATAAAATCTCCACTATTACTAGCTGTAATGAAAATGCAAGAGAGAGAGAAATAAAACTCAAGGGAAACAAATAATTCCCAGTACAGTTGCTCCTCACCTGCTGATTGATGCCCAGCCCGTCCCTGAGCAGGGGTGGCTCCTGGCCAGCTCCCACCAGTTTCTGCACTGGCCATGATGTTCTGTGGTGTGGAATATCCCTTTGGCCAGTTCAGGTCACTGTCCTGGCCATGCTCCATCCCAGCTCCTTGAGTCCTGCTCGCTGGCAGAGCATGAGACACTGAGAAGTCCTTGATTGTAGGGAGCACTGCTCAGCACCAACTAAAATATCCTCATGTTATCAACATTCTTCTCACCCTGAATCCTAACCACACCACTGTACCAGCTACTAGGGAGAAAATTAACCCTGTCCCAGCCAGAACCAGGACATTATCTACCCCTTATTCCATGGCATTTAAGTCATGCCAGCTCCCACACTTCCCAATACATGATCATCTTTCCTGTCTTTTGACACACACACACACACACACATATATATATATATATATACACACAAGAGACATCAGGTGACATTCCCACATTCCCTCAGCCATGGACCTTACCTATAGAAGTCCATTACGTTCATTTAATCCTTAGTTCATACCTTGGGGTTCCATCTGTCGTAACAGTCTTTCAGGACAGGAAAGATGGTGCTGAGCAGCTTGAGAGCATTCCCTCTGCTGCAGATGGAAAGAAAGGTGCTGAGAGTATTTTTGTGGATTTTAGTGGCACCTTGGCTGAGATACGGAGGGTCTGGACAAGCTGAGGTGCTCCAGGGGCACCAGAGCCCCTCTGGGTGTGGGTGTCTTAGCCAGGCTTGAGTGCCTGGAGATGCTGGTGATGATCCTTGTGGTGTGTGCATGGGGAGAGTTCACATTCTACATCAGTGGAGGACTGAAGAAGGTGCTGCTGTGGTGAACTGATCATTGACAGCCATGGCCAGATTTGGCCACAAACAGAACCCCAGGATGGGTCAGGTTGGAAGAGACCAGAGTGGGTCATCCAGGCCAATTTCCCTGCTCAAGCGGGGGTCATCCTAGAGCACACAGACATTTATATATCATCATAATCAGCATTATATTTTCCTGAGAGTTAGTAATCGAAAACATTTCTTCAGAAGTAAAGTGTTCTCATGTTTTAACTTCCATATTGCTCTCAGCAGACTTGTCAGGCAGGCTGAATAATGCCTTCGTGGGAAAGTAGGACGGTATTATTTACTCAGTTGCTCAGATTATGATACACAGGCAGAAGTGGGCAAGGGTTTTGTTAGCATTGGCGGGGGGGGCTCTGCCTTTGGAGTTTTCAGTTCTGAATTTGAAAGGCCAGCTTGTTTTTATTCTTCTCTCTTTCTGTACTTACGTTCAAGAGCAGGAAGAGAGGGAAGAACTGGAAAAAGGAGACAGTGTTCCTTAGTTTACAAACCAGGAAGAAATATACCATTAATGATCAGAAAGATGAAGATTTCAACTGAGAAAGGCCTAAAAATATTAATTCTATGAGACATGACTGTTGTTAAATTCAGGAAGCAGAGCCCTTTTCTCCATCTTCCTCCACTCCTGATGATAAGACTTACACCATACTTTTTTATTCCATCCCTCGGTATCACCCTTGCAAAGACAGAGGCCAAAACTTTGCTTTACATCTCCCCCTTCCAAACCATTTTTAAACTCTTGTGGGGAAAACTGGACATGGAACGGGGAGATCCTTTTTGCTCCATCTGTGCTACAGGTGCTCCTGTGCTAGTCCAGCATCTCACTGTGGGGGCTGCAAAAGTTGAACTTTCTTCTTTAAGGTCTAGTGGCAATTTCAGGTGTTAAGAAAACCTGCCTCCGTCTTCATTGTTACATCTTGCGAAGTGTTTTGAGGTTGTTCCTTTGTCAAATCACAAACTATGAAACCATGTGTTTTGCTGGCAACATTTATTTTTCTTGTAGTCTAAATAATTTCCTATGGAAGTAGCAATGTTAGGGCTTAAGTTTGTTTCACAGAAAATTGAACACTGGAAGTAGAATTCTGGGTTTTCTTACTGATTTTTTTCTTTTAGGAAGCTCAGATTAATAATACAGTTTCTGGCATAGCTGTGTGTAATCATGTGCCTTACCTTAGGCACGTGGAGGTATTTGTGCCAAATGCTATGAATCATCCTCTTAGCCATTTCCAATCATGATCTGAGGTTTCACAAGATTTATAAAGGCAATTCATGTTTGGGCACCACCTCAGCCTCAACGTTCTGCTCTTGGTTTGCAATGTGCTTTTTACAGTGGACTACTCCCTGCAGGATTATTCCTTGAGCTAGGACTGCCATCCATTCTGAATTTCTGGAATCACCCATGCTTTGATATCTCTCACTCTCGATTTGATGCACAGCTACTGCCTTACAATTCACGGCAGCAGGTGAGGAGAAGGGGATGAAGCAGGGACTTGCAGCAGAAAGAAGGCTGTATGGATGTGTCTCTCTTCCAGTCATGTACCGGTTGCTTCCTTCATGACCTTTGATCCATTAGGATTGTCACTTTGAGATGTGATGCTGCCTTTATAGTTCCAAATGGGAAAAGCAGACTTAGAAAGGCAGGAGCACCAACACAGTAGGTCTTTATAAACACCCTCTTTTCACTCAGTTTTGGCCATGTAGTGTTTTGCAGCTTCCTATTTCTTACACCAATGAGATTTACATTATAATTAAGAAATACAGTGTTTGTATTCCTGGACATTGTGTGACAACTCAGACCAAAAGCCAAAGCAAAATGAAGGATGGTGGCAGGTTTGGTGGGAAAGGATTGTTAACTTAAGGCAAGTGTGATAAATGTGAAGAGACACAGCTACGTTATTCTATCAGTTCTGGTCTCTGTGCAAAGCTAAGGGCTTGTATATTCTGTGACTCGTAGCCTTTATGAAGTGCCAGTGAACCAAAAGACAAATTGCTGCATGACGCCAGTGCTTTCTAATAGTGTGTCCCTTGAAAAATGGTACTGAGGGAGTTCCTATTTTCAATTAACTCTACAAGTGAAAAGATAAATGGAGACAGAAGAATCACCACTCCATTATCTATTCACCTGTTCACTGGAGATTAATTTTCAAATAGGCTTAGGAGTATTGACTATAACATAAAACCCAGATGTAAACACAGGAAAAATTAGGGGCTAGGCAATCTTTCACACTCCATTTATCCTCCTGCACTGCATTAAAACTCAGTCACAGAAACTAGACCCTCTAAGATTTTGAGGAAATAGAACTTTTTCCTCCCCCCACCCACTCCAGAAACAGATTCCCCATTAGTTTTCATATCTGCAATGTCCTTCACCTACTGAAACAAAGCTACTTTTGCCTTCTGAGGAGTGTGTGATTTAGTTAGCCTATAGAAAATGTAGCTAAGTATATTCCTGAGCAAGTATACCCTATTTTGTGGACCGAGCAGTTACTTGGCCTTTTGCCTGTTGACATCTCCCTGAACAAATACTGAAAAAGAAAGCATATGTATAAAACAAAGAGGAAGGTTGTTGCTATAAATATCAAAAATACTGATGTAACATAGATGCTAGTGCAGGGAAAGCTGGCACTGTACGGAAGAGAGGAAAAATGCATGGTCATGTGGAAGGGTGGTAAATGTAAAAGCCCAGCCTCTGTTTTGGGAGGGAGGTGGGAAAAGCCCTCATTGAACCTGCCCTGCACACCCTGGCAGGACAGCTGAGATCCAGCCAAACAAAGGCAAAGTTCTCTTCTGGCCATGGACACAGGGCTTTCCTGGGACTGTGAGTGCTTGAGGGGGATGTTTGGAGCTGCTCAGTGTCACCTTTGAAACAAACTTTGGCCCTCAGTCCTTCAGCAGCAAAATTCAGTCACGCCTGCCTTTTGGTCAGCTTTTTCTCAAGTGACAAACAGCAAGACTACACAACAAAGCTGTGTAAATTAATGGTGTACTTCCGAGGAGTTCTTGAGCTATATATTGTAATTCCATCTATCTTCATTCACTCCTGTGCAGAGATGTCAAAGGTGTGAGCAGGGGATGGAAACACAGTGCTCCTGAGCTTTTGCTCTTCTTCTTCCCCTTTTTGGACAGCAGGAGCTCTAGCTGCTCTATATTCCAGACATTTTCTGCTGGGCATACCATGGAAAGGGGTGTGCAACCTCTCAGCCTTTGCCAGACAACAAAGCATGTGCATCAGGAATAGATATAATACCCAAGGAGGCCTGCACACTGGCATGACCCATTGCTCCTCAAAGCTGGTGGATTCTGAGCCATGAGCTTAAAAGTGATTAGGAGACAACTGCCAGACCTCTTAGGCCTCGTTTCCTCAGGAGACCAGGATAAAATGGCAGCAGGGGAATGACATCAGCTGTAGTTTGCATTTTTGTTTCTTTATTAAAAGTACTCTTACTTTTACCTTCACTTTCAATATTGTAACCTAAAATTTAACCCATTCTAATACAGTGGAAACTACTGTGTGATGTTCACAGTGAGTTCTGTGGATAGAGCAACACCGAATTTATATAAATTGGTTTTGTAAAGAAAGGGGTATCTGCAAGTCTAAACATTATGGAGATCCAAAGAGTCTCACTAAAGCTGCACAGCTGTCAAAGAGCATCAAGTGGTAGGAGGGAAATTTTTCCAGGCAGGCTTTGTCTCATGCATGTCCTGCAGTGAGAGGAAGTCCACAGCTTCTGTTTGATTCCAATACAACATTCACATTTTCCCAGAGAAGCTGTGGATGCCCCATTCTTGGAAGTATTTAAGGCCAGGCTGGACAGGGCTTGGATCAGCCTGGTTTAATGGAAGATGTCTCTGACCATAGCAGGTGAGGTTGGACTAGATGACCATCAAAGGTTCAGTCTGACTCCAACCACTCTTTCTTCCTAATCTGACAGTATTTTTGGCCCTTTTTTACCCACTCTCCCAAAGCTGGTAGGAACCTTAAGGATGTGGAAAGCCAAAGGGTTTCGCTCATTTTCTCTCAGATGGACACCAGTGCCACCAATGTTCCACAAGTGTCAGAAGTGATGAGCCTGCTTCTTAAGGACTTGAGCCCTTTGCCCACCCTCTTGCTCAGAGAGCTGTGACACACATGATCAAGGCTAAAACTGTGCATGCCTTGCCTGACCAGCTGCATGCCACTAGATTAGAGTACATGACTGAGCTCTGTTTGCCTTCTGCACTGGCACTTTAATTTGGGGGCATTTCCTTTATTCAGCTGCCAGTTTTCACAAAACTTGTGAAAACTTTTTTTTTTTTTTTTTAAATGATTTTTCCCTTACACCAAATGTGCCAAAGCTGTGAGGGGATGTTTGGCGTCAGTGAGGATAAATTTCACTGGCTGTTCAGCTGTGATCCTGGATTTGTAAGGCCAAACATGCTTGGCCAAAGTTACCTGTAATGACACCAATGAGCCTATCTAAACCTTATTAAATATATTTTATACAACCTCAAAAGCTAAATAAATTTCTAGGTAAATAATAATTAAAGTGCTGCATAGGGCAACTTAGGGCAGTGCTAATGCTCTGAATGAGGTTTTAAGTGATAAGGGGATAAGGATACTTGGTGTGCACTCAGCCAATGCCCTATAGCAACTTCTCCTCTGACCTAAAACTCTGAGAAATGTTCTCATTGTAGTTATTGTCCCGGAATTATGTGTTTTTCTACTTGCTACACATAGTGGCCAAACGGGAAAGATTGGTGTTTATTACACACGTTAAAAACATGATTTCTTTGAACCCATGGGATCTGGGTTCAAAGTTTTTTGTCAGTGTTTGTAGCTCTGTTCACACCTCTGTTTGTCTTTATGTCTGTGCTTAAGAGATGGTCATATTTTAGCAGAGTGGATGTGATATTTATCACATACTGAGTTTCTGCTAAAAGGGCTGTTTTCCGTGTGAGATGGAGTGAAATGTGCCACATAAACATAGGAGACAGCCTTAACCCAAGAAACACTGTAGTTTAGAGCCTGTACTGCACTCCGTGATCAGGCCTTTGAGGGACTTGGGAATGAAACTGAATTCCTCAAAGCTAGTGTGGATGGGATGGGCAGAAAAGGGAATAAAGTGAGAGAAGCACATGGTGAAGAGGTGACCCGCTGTCTTGTACAAGCTACAAACTCTGAGAGGCAGAAGAGATCCTGGATGGCCACCTGAGGCTGATAGGAAAGTAGGGAGCTCACAGTGCAGATCTCATTTTCGGCCAGCCAGAAGAATTACAGTTTCTGTGACATCCCTACCATGCAAACAGCCCCAGGTCTGTCAAGTTATTGGAGAAAGACCTGGTCCTCAGAGATCATAGACTCATATTAAGGGATGGAAGGGACCTTAAAGATCATCTAGTCACAACCCCCCTGCAATGTGCAGGGACACCTCCCACTATCCCAGGTTGCTCAAGGCCTTATCCAACCTGGCCTTGAACACTTCCAGGGTTGGGGCAGACACAGCTTCTCTGGGCAACCTGTCCAGACGCATCAGAGCTCCCACTGGGAGCAGTACCAATGTCACTGGGAGAGCCTCTGCTCAATTTTGACCTTTTCCAGCAATTTTGCTCACACCTAGGGCCAGGGTGTGTCTGCTTTTGGCCACCAAGCTGCACCGGTGGCTGCACTGGCTAGTGGGGTCCCAAGGGCTTGCTGACTTCATGTCTCAGCACAGTGTCTGACAGGGCAGGGCTTCTCTCCTTGCATGATGCTGTGCAAATAGGGGTGGGGGAGGGTGTTTTCTCCCTTCCCCTGGAGCACCTGGCCCTGGTCACTGTCTGGGACAGGCTGCTGGGCGGGTGAGGCACCGCTCTGCTCCAGCGCTGCAATGCCGACACTGCTGTCTCCCTGGTGGGCTGGAGTCCTGTGATATCTTTCCAGCTGGGAACATGCCCAGGACAGAGTTTTAGCACCATCCGCCACTTGAGCTGTTTGCAGCTTTGGTGTAGCATTACCAAAAATAAGGCTGTTTGAATGAAACAAGTGTTGGGAAACGAGCTGTCTCTCTCCCGCTCTCTTTATCTCTCCCTGCCGAGGGTGGCCGAGTGTGCAAGGGCAGAGGGAGGAGAGGAGCCTGGTGAGGGCTGACCAGGCACAAGCTCTCCCTCTTTTCCCTCCTGCTCCTTCTCAGAGAAGCAAAAATCCTTACACCTCACGGAACATGCTCACTAAAAAAACTGCCCTGATCTCCTCTGCCAAAAGGAGCTCTCAGGATCAGGTTCCCACTCCTTAACCCATCTCCTGACACACTGAAAGAGAAGAAGGGAATCAGGAGCCAAACACAACATTAATCAGATTAGGACCTTTCTTGGGACACCTTTATTTTCACTTTGGTTTCCCTGTTTCAGTTACTTACCTCATCTCTCCTAAACACCAGGGGCAGTATCCCAGACAATGGCCTGTAACATCCTTCACAGTGTAGATTTGCTAGCCTCCAGCCCAAATGTTTACTCCTAGTTCTGGCCAGTCCCCAGCTGAAGCAGTTAGTCAGTTGGCTGGACATCTCTTTGTACAGTTCATGCTTTCATCAGGGGCTGCAGCGAGCCTGCACCGTCAAGGGAGACAGCAGGTTTTTTTTATCCTGTTTTCACATTATGAGCTCTGAAACAGCTCAGCTGGGACAAGTTAAGTCTTCGGGGCATGTGCATTGCTGCAGAAGTGTCAAGGAAGATTAAAAACAGGCACAGAAGTATGACTGCTAGACTAACCCCTAGAAAATGCTAGAGGGGAGCTTTTTGTCTCGGTGCAAGGTAGGTGGAGGTTAGAAACTGTGAGCAAAAGACAACCTTCATCTGCTGCCTTTTCATTCCTACAGTGTGTCTTTAGGTTACAGGCTGGGTATTCATTCTTGGTAGTAAAAGACAGAAGCCAATTTTCTCCTGTAACAGGGAAGAAAGGAAGAGCATTCAGCCAACTGTTCAGGTTAGAAAACACCACAGCAGTGGTGGTGCCATCAGTTTATTAGCGCAGATATGTGATGGAAATACCACAGCGAGGCTTCTTGCACTGCTGTCCCTGGGCTCTCTGTCTGGCTGAGCAGAAGAGATGGATGAGAAGTGACATCAGCATCGCTGGGTTAGAAGAGGATGGGCGGGAGAAGGGAGCAGTGGGAGGCTGGACCAGCCTGCTGGCATTTGAGTGTATTAAGGCAGAGGCGAAGGAAGGGGGGAGTGTTTCACATGGCACATCATGAGCAGCGAGGAGTCAAAGGCTGGGACAGAGGATACACAAAAGGAAAGTTTAGTCTCACTCTCAGTAAAGATGTTCCATCAGCTGCTGTATTGTTGACTGCTTCCCAGGGGAAATCATGATGGGATTTTTTAAAACCAAATGGGGCAAAGAACAAGAAAATTCACAATCAAAACCAGTCCTAAACTGGCTCCTGCATGAACAACCGAGGTCACTTCCCTTCTTTCCTGACCTCTGTTGTTCTTCCTTCCCAGCTAATTCCTCCCTTTAACCCCTGTTTATAAGAACAGCCACAGTGTCTCAGATGCCTGTGGATGTGACATGTTGTGTCCTGTGGTCTCCATTCTCCTTCCATCCCTTGCTCTCTCATCCTCTCCCACCCTGTTGCCTGCCACCAGGGTCCAAACTTCTGGGGACTTCCTGCTTCTGCTTTCATCTCTCCTCCAAGTTTCTGTGAATTTCTTAGTGCAGAGGACTGCAGTGTTCCCAGTCATGGGTCACTGGCCAGGAGACAGAGTTTTTCATCCCTACAGCTCCATGCACCTGGCTAGGAGCAGAGAAGGCTGCAATCCATCTTTTGCTTCTATGAAGAAGCTGAGAGGCAGCCAAGAGAAGAGGTTTACTTGAAGTGGGACACAGGAATGGGCTGACTCAGTTCTCTGGTATTCCATCCCAAATCCCTTCCACTGGCTCGTGGTTCCCGCACTCCTGCCTGACCTATTCGTCAGGAAAGCCTGTAATGTGAGAGCACTCCCAGCATGTCAGGCAGTACAGAGGAAAAAACACAATAGAGAGGGAGATCAGACTTAGGTGTGAGGCTGGAAACTTCCCACTTCCCTCTGGATCAAGCATTTAAACCATTGTTGCCATTTCTTGCAACAAAAGACATGGCAATAAACAATAAACAAGGCACATTTGTAGCATTATTTACCAATTAAGGAAGTCGGAAGTCTCCATAAAACATTCCCCAGATTTGAAGTAATCATGTTTTTCAATGGAATATTTAAAAAAAAAAAAAAAAAATTGGCACGTAGCATCTTTCCTGAAGTCTAGGCAAGAGGCACATATTAATTTGCAGTAGCAGCACAGACCGTACTGACTGTAACTAGGTGAGAATGCTAAACAGACCCAGTTTCCTTGCTGGCCTCTAAAAACAGAGATAAATTCTTCTGCAGACAAAAGACAGATGGTGTGGGCATTGCTAAGATCCTGGCTTCCCGGAATCAGGAGGCTGTGTGCAAATCCAGAGGTTCAGAGTGTGAAAGGTTGTTAATTAATTATTATCTTTATTGGGATGTTGTCATGACCTGCCAGTGGCGCTGAGGTCTGGCAGAAAGCTTAGCCCTACGGCCAGGCAGAGTATTTCTGGGATGGTCTTAATTTATCCTCCCTGGATGACTCATGAGCTATTTCTTGTGCAGAGGAAGAGCAGTCAGGCTGTTGTTGTCACAGAGGTAGGGGATGCTAAAAACGACCAGAAAGCAGGATCTTTGACAGCTCTTGTCTTCTGGAGCATTTGACTGCACTGTCAGAGCATGAATCAAGCAGCACGAAGGTGGTGAATAGGAGCAGGTGGTTAAAAGTGAAGCCAAATCAGTGGAAGGCTGACTGGTGGCCAGACTGGGGAAGAAGGCAAACTGAAGAGCAGTGAAAGCACAAGCAGAGAGGGAGAGTGGGAAGTCCGCTGGGAGGTCTGGTTGTCCTTCTGGGAAAGAGAGATGAGAGATCTATCATAGCTAACCAGGAAAAAAAGGCCTGGAACATGGAACCAGAAATACAGAAGAGACAAAACAGGACAACACAGGGAGGAGCTTATGTGTAATGGTTTGCAAGAAATATCTGTCCAAGGAGTACAATCCCCTCCAACCTAGAAGGGAACCAGAGTTTGCTGTTCTCCTCCAGCTGACAAGTCTCAGTGAAACCTGAGGGCAGCATGTCCTATCTGTCTGTGGTACAGGGACAACTTTTTGACCACCTGATGCTTAGTTCAGGTGACAGAAGTGTCCTGGGCATCGGGAAACTGTTTTGCTATGAGGGTGACCGAGCACTGGTACAGGTGGCCAAGAGGGGTTGTAGAGTCTCCCTTCCTGGAAATATTCAAAAGTCATCTGGACATGGTCCTGGGCAACTGGCCCTAAGTGATGCTGCTTGAGCAAGGGTGGCCGGACCAGGAAGACCTCCAGAGGTGCCTTCCAACCTCAAGTAGTCTGTGATCCTATGGTTCCTGAGACTCCCTCATCTTCACACACTCCCCCCCTGCCTCTCTCTATAGCATGAACTGTTACACCAGCTGACCTTTCCTCCCTCTTATAGCTGGACTTGTCAGGCTGAAGTACTTGAGAGGCCCTGAGTATTGAGGAAGACTCTCGAGAGGTCTGTAGTACAGACAGTTGAGCAAATGCACGAGTATGATTCTAGTTGTTTCTTTGTGTGGTCAGCAGTGTTTCTGGAAAGGCTTGTTTTACTCCTGTGCTCAGATAAAACAGCATCCAGTCCTGGTAAGGGGTATATCTGGAAAAACATTAATCATGGCAGCCAGATGGCCAATTTCAGTGACTCACAAGGGCTTCCCAAAAGGCTTCTTAGTGCACATCGTAAGTGGGACATAAACATTCCTTTGATCCTCTCAGAAATTGTTTTGTGATTTCTCCCTTGTTTGATTTGAAAAGAGCCTTTGTCCCATTTCTCAACTAGTTCAGGCTTTTGCTTCTCCTGATTTTACAGCATATTAAAATGCTGAAAATTTACACGTGGCTCCCAAAATTTGCACAGATTACGGGATGGGGAGGAGGTGGAAGAAGGAAATACATCCTTTCGCCACTTCTCCTTCTAGTGCTGGAGGCTTCTTTCCAGTTAAAACATGGCATTGTCAGGTTTACTTATCTCAGGGATCTTAAACGCGTTGTGTGTGCTTCAACAGCCTGCAGGCAAGAGACCTCACTCCCTCTGCTGTGCTGGAGGGAGGCTGCTGATATTCTTGGAGCCTGATGACTGTTGCTCCACTTGAGAGCTTTTACAGCACCAAAACATTGGCTCATTTGCCACCTGCTCCTTCCCAGCCTCTAAAGGAGGGTTGTGGGTTACTGCTGTGCATCAGTTGTGTGCAATGTGACTGCTGTGGCACATCACTGTTGTTTTTCTTAGTTCTTTCTGTCGGTGTTCTGAAAGCTTTTCATTAGTCATCTTGGAGGGGGGAGAAACCTCAACCCTCTCTCTTCACATTCTCATGGCAAATTTTCCAGCCTGATTTTTTTTTAAGACGCAAACTTTGGAGCCACACATGAATTTTTTTGCAGTCGTGAACAACCAGGTCAGGAAACCATGGTTTGTAAAAAAATGGGTCATTTGGGCTTCCAGGTTTGTGGCTCACTTCATTTTGCTGCCAGACTGCATAGCACAGTCTTGGCTCTGCCATGTGAGCCACGACTGCTCAGCACTTCTGGACATTTGGGCCATTTACTGGTAGGGGATTGAGAAACAGATTTAGATTCCTGATTTCTAGCTCTCTAACTTTAGAGAAGCTATCTTTGGTTTTTGTGCAGGACATCTAACACCAAACAGTCCCTGCTGTTTTTAACAAAATTGTAAGAATAGGGTAAAAACCTGGAGGCCCCTTTGAGGTTCTTTGGAAAATCCAGGGTCTCTAAACTGAATTTTTGTCTTTCTCAAAGGGATCCTTAAGTACTTTTTGCACTAAACTGTGGGAGATTAATCTCCAAGCTATTCTGCATATAATGCCCCAAGGGAGTCAGGTCTTGAAAAGGCATTTTTAGCCACTTTTCCTCCCAGACCATTTTGCTGGACGAGCAGATGTGCAAGGATAGAGACACCCAGCACTAGGGCAGGTCCTAAACTCTGCCCAGATCCTTGTTTGTCTCCACAGTGGGCTGATTCCAGGCCTTTACAGGTGGCTGCTCATTAGAAATATTAAGTGTAGTGCACAAGGGCAGGTTGGGCTGGGCAAATCCGGCCCCTGATATCCCTGGCTGGATCCCACAGGTCTGGGATCAAGCAAAGAAAGCAGAAGCATATCTTAAACTTGACTCTCATTTGGGCATTACAACACAGAGGTTCAACTCTAGAGCCAGAACTAAGAGGGATTTTGTTCTTCTTGTTGCTGTTGTGATCCTGTTTTTTCACTGAAGGTACTCTGTGTCTCTTTCTTATGTGTTAGTCTTCAGCCTCCCTGTCTGGGATCTCCCCTGGCTTGGTCTTTGCTTCACAAACACCATATTCAAAGCTGCTGAGGTCTCAAAATAAACCACAAAAGGAGGGAGTTAATTTGCCATTGGGCTTTGGTTATCTCAGAACAGGTCAGCACTGCTGCTGGTTAGGACCACCACTCATTTCCAGGTTTCCCCCCACATTGCCAGGTTTTTCTCTTCTCTGCATGCCCTCCCTAATTTTCTCATACTTTGTGTCCTCCCTGGCCACTCTGCAGTCACCAAGTCCTGGGCAGGTGGTGTCACCCCATTGTGGCAGCAGGACAGAAGCTGGGTAGGAGTGGATCAGGGGCCAGAAGGATGCTGAGATCTGGTGCTGCTTGTTCAAACAGTCCAAGGGGCAGCAGCGGGTTAGGAGGGCCAAGCTCTGCCTGTTTTCATGCCTATGTTCCCCTTGCGCTGGCCTGTCTGTGTTTGGGGTGTGGAAGCCACACAGCTGTGTTCCCACTGTGCTCCTGGGACATCTGGCTTGGCCTGGTGTCAGCTCATGAAATCCCTGCAGACCACTGCTGGGGTGTTTTTGCCTCTCCCTCTCCCTGGACATTTGCAGATCACATAGGCTTGGCCTAACCACGGCTTTCCTTGTTTCAGGTTTTTATTTAGGGAAAGATTTCCTAAAGTGGCCTGACCCGTGCCTTTGTCCCCTCTTTGGGTGACATGTACTCTCTGTAATAGGAGGATGGTAGCCCCACCATGGAGGTGTTTTCCTCCAGCATCACCATTGCCCCACACCAGCCCCACCACTCCCTCTCATTTCCCACACGATTCAGTGGGGACTGGGATGAAGGTGCTCATGGTCTCTGAAAATGGGGCATGTTGTAAGCAGAAAGAGGGAAAGAAAACCACCAGTACTGACCTCCTCACCCTGCTAAGCCATAACAACACCAAATAATCATCAGGAAAGTCCCCATTAAACACTTGGGATCATGCAGGGATTTGTGTAGTTGGTGCAGGAAGTAAAAGGCAGAAGAGTGTGTCTCAGCAGGAGACCTGGCTGGTGTGATGTAAGGACAGAAGAAAAAGGAAACCCGGTCCTCCCCAATTTTTCCTTAGAAATATGGCCATGAGTGAAAGCCAGTCATCCCCATGGCACAGCTTTTTTGCTGGGGGTGAATTTCTTTATCCTCTTGCGAGGTGAGTGCTTTGCAGTTGTAGTGTGTTTGAGCACACTTGGTATTTCCAAACCAAGCCTCTCATGTGAGACTGAAATCCATCACTGAACACACGGGCAAAAAGGATCCCCTTTCTTCTCACAGTCTAAGACCACATGGAGGGGGTAGAAGGAGAGGTAATTCAATACCCCAATTCAACAAGGGTTTTTTTTATAATTATAAGGTATCTAAAGGCTATTTCTAAAATTCATATTTCCACATCCCTGCACGTGTGCCTTTGCCCAATCCTGGCTCCCCTGTGACCAGCTGGTTAGCTGTGCCTGTGGTGCCTGGAGTCCTTCCCTGTGGCCTGCATGCACTGAGAGCATCTCCCCAAGTTCTGGGTCAGAGTCCTTTCCACTTGTGGGTAACTGCTCTAGGACAGGCTGGAGCCTCAGACATTTTGTGAAAAGAAGAAAGATAGTATCAAAATCTGGAAAGAAAGCCAATTTTCCATTAAGAGCCATCTACAATCTAGAATTGTATTTAGTGTCTTATTAAATGTGTACTATTCTAGCACAGAGCTGCTCAGAAACAGCTGTAAAGAAAAAAAAGGAGAATGAGTTACAGAGCCCCAGGTACAGATGTTCAGCCAGCAGAAATCATCTTTCTGACAGGGGAGTTCATTGAAATGAACACTTCTACAGCTGCTGGTCTTCTGAACATCTAAATTGATTTGCACAGAATTAAAGAATAAATTAGAATACTTGAACAGATATTTGGCTATGCTTTAATTACTGTTAGAAATCTGTGATGAACTAGAACAAGACTCCATCACCTGAAATTGGTATCATGGCTGTGGTTGCCAGTGAGGAGCCCATGGAGGAAGCCACTGTGGAGCCCATGGAGGAAGCCACTGTAGACTATATTCCCTCCGTTCTAAAGAAAAGGGACCAGCTTGGACAACTGCAGTGCTGGAGGCAGCGATCTGTAGGTGCCAAATGAACATGCTCTTCATCCTGGCACAAAAAGCAAAGGCTTGGGCATGTCTGCTGTTGCAGAAGCAAGGACAAGGCTGGGTTTGGTATGTGTTATGGAAAAAGCTTTTGCTAAGTGCAGGAAAAGCGGGGAGGAGGAATCTGTTAGCTCCTGGAGGATGAGTTTGCTTGATAGAGGTGGGGTTAGGATGGGCAGCAGCAACGGAGAGCAGAGGAAGAGGTGAATAAAGACAGGATGGGTTTGGAGGAAGGAAAAGGCATTTGGTCTTGGCTGTATTAATCCTGATTTGTCAAGAAGAAGCATATGAAGGATAGACAGGGACAGGGGGCTGGACTAAGAGATGGAGATGGGATGGGGAGGCCTGTGCGTCTGTGGCCCGTCAGCTCCAGGGGTGCAGCTAAAGCTGAGAGAGGGTGATCCTGAGGGACAGTGACGCTCCAGGGCAGGGCTGTGCTCCTCCAGCTCCCCTTTCTACCCTTGTGTCCATCTCCACCAGCCCAGGGAATCACTCCTGGTGCCCCCTCTGCAGCATTTGGCTTGGTTTCCACCACCTCTGCTGTGGCCCATCCCACCATCTGGGATGGAGGTGTTTTCCCAGCAGGTTTGATGCTTTTCAGGGTGCTCTGCTTCCACATGGGGGTTCAGATCCTGGAATTTTCTAATTACTGGGGGGTGTCAGGAGCACAGATCCCTTTGAGGGTACTGGGTCTCCCCTTCTGGATCTGCTGTGGGTAAAAGGGAACAGTCTAGAGCAGCCTGAGTGATTTGTTCAAAATCTCTCCCAGTCTGAAATTGAATTAACGGGAGATCTGTGCTTTGTTTTGGTTCTTAAGCAGAAGCAGCTGGGTTGAATGGTTGGGAAGGGTGAATAAAAAGAAGCTACTAAATCAGCCTCACTTTTGGGCAAATGCTTGAAGATCTCCCCACAGGGCTGGGTTCCTGCTTCCCGTACTCATCTACTACCATGCCTTTCTGGGGTTTTTCTTTTTCAGTTTGAAAATGTGGGTCATCGATAGAGCAGAAGTTACAGCACGCTGGAATATGTAGGTCAGGAAAATTGTACCAAGAAAAGAAAAAAAAAAAAAAAGGAAAAAAAAAGAAAAAAAGAAAAAAAATTTTACAACTGCTTCCAGCAGGAAAAGGCCACACTGGGATTTGGGCTTTTGAATGGGATATCCTCTCCTGATCCAAGTGCCTCGGCTGAAACACCCAGCAGTCTGCGGCCAAAAATAACAGGAAGATCAGAGAAGGGGGAGGGGGGAAAAGGGGAAGGCAAGGGGTCTGACCAGCTCATATGACCCTCCATTAGAGACTTATAAAAAGGGCTGGTACAAGCTCATTTTTCATGAGTTTTAATCCCTCCTGCTTATGATGCTGAGCCAAGGGTTTTTCTGGAGAATCTGAGTCACAAGGCTTGCAGCTGGAAAGAGAGGATTGATAGCAGTGGCTCAGCAGGCACAACCACGTCTGGAGAGCTGGGAGGGGAGCAGCAAAGCCACCGGTTTTCAACACCACCACAGATGTCTTTGAAGGAATGGGGGAAAAGTGGGAGGAACACACCAAAAATATTAAGAAGGGGAAGACAGCAGCAGTCCTTATGTCACTGTTTCTGCTGCTCTCAGGAGCTCCTGGAGCAGAGGATTTTTACAAAGAGGGTTGTGCATGTTTGCGTGCATGCAGGGGAAGCTGGCTCTGTGATTTCACAGTAGGCTTAGCCAGAGGCATGTTTGGGAGCAAGGAGATCTCTTATGAAGTTTGGTGTCCCAGCTCTTATTTGTCTTTCTTCGGTTTTATTTAGAAATTGATATAAAAGTTTTTGGGTTGTTGTTTTTTGTGGTTTTTTTCATAGAGAGAGGGTTTTTTGCTGGAGCTTGACTGACTGGAGTCCGGTTCCCTGTGCTGCCAAGTCTGATATCTGAGCAGGAGAAGGGAGGAGCAAGGAGAGATGCTTTTGCCCTGGCTCAGCCTCAGCACATTCCCTCACGGTATGGGCTGGGCTTCCTTTAGGCAGGAGAGCATTAAAGCTGTTCAGAATAAAACACAAGGCTCTTTCCCAGTCCCAGCTGGAGTTTCGTGTCTTTCAGTCAGCATTTCATTAGCGTGTTCCATAGCAGATGCTGATGAGGGACACGAGGTGCCTTATGTTCTGTTACATCCCTCTGCCTGCTCTTTCTGTCTGACAGTCCCAAGCCTTATTTTTCTACTATCCTTTTCCCAGGATAGGTGGCAAGCAAAGGCCATTGTAATACTTAAGTCTTGTTAACTCTAACAGGAGTCGCCTGCATGAGTGACTTTGCTATGGGAGTGGGAAGAACATCCCCTTGGGTGTCAATCAGAACACGTCTCCTCAATGCTCACTGCAGACTGATGTGTGCAGCTGGTGCTTTTCTAATTCATTTTTAATTATGAAATCTGATGAGGGGTGTCTCACAGTGTGCTGGCAAAGGCCATTTACACACTGGCAGAGCCCTTTCTAGAGCCCTCTCTGGGGTGAGCATTGCTTACAGTGAATGAGTCCCTGACAGGTGGGACACTTGGCTTCCCTGGCCATGGTGGCATTACTCTCACCTGAGCAAAGGAATAGACCCAGACCAAAACACTGTCTGCAGCTCTCTTCAGACATTCTCTGGTTGAATCACTCTTTTCTGCCCCTTGAAGGAATTTCAGTTCATATGGAGGGAGGAATTTCATTGTCTGTGCCATCAGAGCTGGTTAAACAAGGCAAACCCCAGGCTGCAGCCTGCCTTCATTTCAGCGCAGTACCTGGGAATGCCTGTGGGTGTTTCCTGCACCCTGCTATCCAGGCAAAGGATGCTCAGGCTGGGAGGGGGCTGCTGCCTCCTCTGGCAGGTCCGGGGGCTCCGGACCCCTGGAGGAGCCGGACTGGGACACACCAAGGGTCTGTCCTGCAGTGCAGGCACAGTCATAACGCTGGACTATGCACAGCAGCCTCTTGGCTCTTCCTACGAGCCTGGATCCTGCTCCTCAGCTCCTTCCCGTGCCATGCCATCACAGCTGACCTCCCCTAAGCATCCCCAGTGCTCCAATTCAGCTGTGGTGCTCTTCTCATCCCAGACCTTCCTGCTCATCCACACCATACCATCACCATCACCTGGGCTTCCCCTGTAACACTCCCAGCTCTGCCCTGTAGCCCCTGCCCTCCTTTCTGTGGGCTGGCATGTGCTCTCTCCTTCCTACTCTATTTTGCCAGTGTTGGAGCTTTTAAACAGCTCAGTTATATCCCACTGAGCATCCTGAACCAGCAGGCTGGTTCCTTTGCCCCTGGTTCAAAGGCAGCTGTGGTTGTGGAGCTCACTGACAGATGTTTTGAACTATCTGCCCAAAAAAGCTCAAACAGAGCTTTTTCTCCGTGTTGTAACCTTAGCTAACTAAATCTCTTCTGAAAGGAGGACACGGGGTCCTAAATCACTGAGAGATTGTTTGGAAATGCTAACTTTTGTTAGGAGTCTGTGGCTAAATGAATCTGTCCTTAGATATGGAGAGAGGATTTGCCTCTCAAGTCTGTTTTGCAAGTCAGGGAGGAAGAGTGACCTGAAGGTAATAGACTGATAGTGGTGTAAAGCTGAGGTAAAATGGAGTGAACATCCAAGCCTGCATCAGTTTCCTTTGAGCACCTGGCTTTGCACTAAAAAGCATAACAAGCAGAAATAGCATGGAGAAAAAAAAAAAAGTAGATTTTTAAACTCTGAAGAAACTAAAGACAGTATCGGGGGAAAAAAAACCCCAAATGGTATTATCTGAATATCCTAAAAATGCATTAAAATTGAAGCCATGGTCACCAGGTAGTCTGGCGGTGTGCAATTGTATATTCATCTGCAAATACCCATCTTCCATTGCTGAATGTGAGATAAAATTATAGAATGATGATGTTATGTCCATCCTGGCTGGACTGTCATGATACTCTAATCACTTTATTGGCAGATCATCCTGAAAGGCCTGATTTTGAACTCTTGATTTTACCCCAGTGTCTCTTATGAATTTCCACGGAACCAATCGTGTGCTTATAAATTAACCACAAATAGTTTAAGTGTTGGCAAGATTGGAGCCGAATAGTTTCCCATAAGGAATGGAACTGGTGCCCAGAAAGGCATTCAAACCAGAGTTAACAACAAGGAAAAGCTATTTTACATCTGCTCCATACAAAGGTGGAAGAGTCCTACAATGCAAAGCTGTGGAGAATCAAGTTGACTCGGTTTTCCTGTGTTTCATTAAATCAGACTCCTCAGTTACCTTCAAGAGCAGCAAGGAAACACTGTAAGACCCCGTGGCAGAGGATGTCTGATGCCTCCAGCTGTGTGACACAAGCTGTGATGTGTCACTAGAGGGGTAGCTGTTTTACCTCCTGCATTACCTTACTCTTCTCAGCATTATCTGTAAATGCCCTTGTCACCTGCAGTTCACACACGGTTTTACCGTGTGGAAATGCAACCCACGTTGCACAGCTCCTGTCTCTGGGGAATCTGTGCCAACCTGTGAATGTCGTGTCTGGGATCCTGTGTGCTGGACCCAACCTCATATCCTTCCAGTGTAGTAAATACTGATTTACACTACTGTAGAAGTGGGAAAGATTGGTTCACTTATCCATCTAAGGGCTGAAAACTTTAGGAAAACGTGGTAATTGCAGTCAGCCTGGAAACACCACGATACAAACTTTCCTATAGCATTTATAAAGCAAGTTTCCAGTTTATCAGTGTGAATGGCTCCACCTCTCTGGGTTTAAAACCAGATTAATTTAGCAGAGTTTAGCTCAGAGGTCTACTGTTTTGCACTAAATGCTGAGGTAACTGTAAAAGTGGTAGCTTTTTTCCAAATACCAAAGAAATTCAGGTTTGGTCAGAGTTCTGAACAAAGCTTTGGATTGCTTTGACACAAACCAGGTTAATGAAGTGGTGTAAGCAGCGAGTCCTTCCTGCTCCCTCTCCTTCAGGCTGGAAAGCATTTGGAGCTGCTCATGGATAGATAATCAGCCTCACCTTGGGGCTAGCAGCTTTGGCAGAGGACTGAAGAGCAGCTGGGACAGGCTGTTGTAATCTCTTTAATAAGCACGGCTGCAGCTACACGAGGCTGTGTGTACACAGCCTGAGGGCTGCACTTAGCAAGTGCCCAGATATGTAGATGGTACCATTGCTGTACATCTAGCTGGACTCTTCAGATGACTAAATAAAGTCAGAAAAGAGGTTTGAAGTTACTCCTGCCATCCACAGGTAAGGTGTAAGTCACGCCTGCTCCCGCAGACACCTTGGGAGTCTCCTTGGGAGGCGTTTGTTAGGGGACAAAAGATGCCAAGTGAGGAGAAACTTCCCCTGTGGTTTGTGACCATCACCAAGAGGTCAGGGACAACCAAAAGAACAGCCAGAGAGCGATGCTCCAGCCATGAGCTGCTCTGGCCAGGCCATGGGATAGTCAAGAGGGAGCCCACTTTTCTCTTGGGTTTTTTTTGTCTCTTACTACAGAGGAAAGCTCGAAATAATACTTCTTCCTCAAAGCAGCAGCCCACAGGTTCCTTCTCTGCCCAGCTGGGCATACCCTTCCTCTTAAAGCTCCACTGCAAATGTCTGCCAGAGAGACCTGAAATCTCAACTCTTTCACGATTGATTCACCCAGGAATTGTTCCATAGTAGGAATATCCTGATCGTGTACTTACAATTTTTTTTGACTGCCCATGTCCTTCCCTTCCTGGCTTTCTCATCCCAGGTTGCCTCCATCCTGAAAAAGTAAAAAATTACACCCTCAACAAGGGTAACGTTGTAAGAAAAAGCTCTAATTCTAGGCTTCTCATCCTGCAATGAGCTCAAGATTTACCCTGTAGAGTAAGTCTCTGCAAACACTCCTGTTTTTGACAACAGCAAGACAAAAGAATTCAAATTCTCTTGTCATCATCTCTCAAACAAGGTATTTCTTTCTTTCCTTCTATTTTCCCAACTCTGAAAGGCGTGAACTTGCCAAGAAGATACAGACCCTGCTGCCTGCAGTGGAGCAGGGCTGCAAAGTAGGTGAGAATGGCCTGAAGAAATCTGCATGACTTCAGCTTGCATTTCTATCCAGAGAGGTGGAGTAAAGTCTCCTTTCATGTTACTGAGATTAGAGGGGATGTAAGGTGTTAATTAAGAGCCACTTTGAATAATTTTGACGTTTTTACTTTACAAGGCAATGATATTGAAGCTCCTGGTTCCAATACTTCTCAGTATGAAAATCAGATCAAAACGGACATCTATTTTTTCTCTGCTGGCAGATGAAATAAGAGGTTGGGAGTGTAGCTGACAGGATGATGCCTAAATGCCATACAAACCAAATTTTGCTTGGAAGTGAGTTCAGGCTGTTACACGCATGAGATTTTTCAGAATTGTCCTGAAACAGATTAACCCAGTTTCATCGAGAGTGGGGTAGCAAAGGAGCTTGGAGGAAGGTCTGGTCCATCCACGTTATGTGTAAATGTAGTAATTGGCAGCTTGTTTGGGGGTTGAAGGCAATTCTTGGTACCCATGAAGGGAGTGGTTATGCAGTATTTCTTATTTTCAAAACAATTACCCATCCTCTCTGCACACACAATTTGTAATGTTATATTGTTTACAACTCAACACTCAAAAGGGAGCAACTCCCTGAGGGATGGAAGCAGAGGGGGAAGGTAAGAGGAGAACACTGTAAATAACTAGGTATCTTCTCAGTGCCAGTGTCTGGAAGGCTAATCCTGAGCTACTTGGGGTACTTGGGGTAGGGATCCCATGACGTAAGGGGGATTTTTGCTGCAGCAAAGAAAACAGAGTTCAGATCTGTCCTTTAGTGTAAATAAATATGTGGGGGAACTTCCAGAATCAGCAGAAGCAGCGGGCACTGTGGAGCTGAGCAATTTTGTCTGTTAGGAAGATAACATCTAAATGGTCTAATTATAGCTCCAGTTCAGCATACTAGGGGAATCCCCACCATTACTCTTTAGTAGCTGCTGCTGTAAAGTTTCAGGATCTGAGCCATGACCTGCTTGATAATTTATGTTTACTACAAGCCTGTCAAACTACGATTTTTTCTGTTGTTGAAAAAAATCCTCCTTTGCTGACCTGTCCCTTCCTTCTCTGTCCTGTATTGAGAGCAGTCTGCATTAGGAACTGACTGAAGCTCAGTTTCCGTGAGCACACCTGTGGCCTCGGGAATCACAGAAGGATCACAGAGATGCTGATGGTGCTGTGCCTCCACTTGACATACAGAAAGCCTTGAGAGCTCCCCAGGGCACTCAGACCTTCAGGCCATGCGTATGGCAACCCATTCCATGCCTCCACTGAGCTTTTCTTGCCCTCCTCAACTCCTCTCCCAAGGGTGGATCACTTCAGTGGTGATGCCTGAGAGCTTCCAAAGTGGAGTAAGCCACCTTACAATTATCGGACTCAGCTGATGGAGAACTCTCTGCCCTTGTTTCACTGCCAATATTCTTCTCTCCCTCTCTCTCCCGTGGCAAGGTGCCAAAGCAGGGCAAGCCATGGGACCAAAGTGCTCAGGTCTGGGTTAGGGGGCGTTGTGGGGCTGCTGAAGCACCAGTTTGTCCAAGAGATGATTCCAGAGTCCCACTTATGCACCAAGGTGAAGCTTCCACCACGAAAGGAAGTCTCCCACGGACAGATCCTGACCTCATGGAGAGTAGGGGCTTAACTGAGGGAGGGACTGACCACCCCTTTCCGAGCCCCACCCCGGCCCACTGATGTTTCCTCCAGAAATCCCTTGCATGGCACTTGTCTTATATCTTCTATTTCATGATCCTGTCAGTCCACTGGGGATCCCATAGGAATAGCAACCCTGATAACAATAATAAATGCAAATCCAGAAGAACCTTTTGGCAAGGCACAAGATCTCAGACAAGTCAGCTCTGTTCAGGCCTTACCCTGGTGAGTGCTTGAGTCACAGACAGCACTGTACTTTGCCCCTGTTATCACCTACTTGTTGTAGAACAGGAGCCTAAAACCTGAATGAGATGAAGGGAGATAACAGGGCTGGCAAACAGTTCTGTATGAACTGGTTGACATGGAGTTAGTACCCATACTGGGAATTTCCACTGGCAGAGTCACTGAGGTCCCGTTGCTTGTAGGGTTACATGACAGGGGCCACTCTGCTTGTCTGCCTTGCAAAGCTGCCCTAATGCAGCTGCAGTGGACAGGAGAGGGGCACATCTCTTGTGTAGGCAAGAGGAAGGAAGGCATACTTACAAGAGCATTAGACCTGGGGAGTCACTGGGTGATCTTGGGCAAGTCACTTGGACATCTGAGTTTCTGTTCCCCATGAGTTAATGGGTAAACAGGACTGCCCTGCCTCACAGGAGTGTTTTCAGGATAAATATAGCAGAGATGTGTGGGTGGCACAGCATATTTATCCTGACAACATAATTAGAAAGGCCTGAAATCCACACAAACCCTGAGTGCATCACAGAGTTTAACAGCTTTCTTTTATGAATTCCCAATGACCTACCAGACGTCACTTTCTTAAACCTCTTCAATAAGTCTCTGATGTTTAGATTTTGGGATTTTTTTTGTCACCATTGTTGTTGTTATTGTTGGTGGTTGGGGTATTTTTTGCTTATACCTTTGAGGAGAGGGAAAGCAGCCCAGTTAGAAGCTGAGGGCGCGCTTGCACTGTGTGTCATTGATGGAAATATTGAAGAGCACTGGTCTTGAGCCAGAGCCCTGAGAGGCACCACTTGTCACCAGCCTCCACCTGGACACAGAGCCCTTGACCACAGCTCTCTGGCTGTGTCCATCCAGCCAATTCCTTATCCACTGAATGGTCCACCCTTCAAATCCATGTCTCTCCAGTTCGGGGATCAGGATGTCGTGTGGGCCGTGTCAGAGGCCTTAGTAGGCCTTAGGCCTAAGTAGAAGTCTCCTTAGATGACACCAGCTGATCTTCCCTTGTTGAGAAGTGCAGTCGCTCCCTCATAGAGGGCCACCAGACTGGTCAGGCACAGTTTGCCCTTACTGTGGATCTGCTCCATGGCCTTCCCAGGCACAGAGGTGAGGCTCTGTAGTTCCCCAGGTCTTCCTTTCTGCCATTTCTGAAAATAGGAGTGATGTTTCCCTTTTTCCATTCATAGAATCAACAGAATATGTCAAGTTGGAAGGGACTCACAAGGATCATTGAGTCCAACTCCTGGCCCTGCACAGGACACACCAACCATCCCACCCTGTGCCTGACAGCATTGTCCAAACATTTCTTGAACTCAGACAGGCTTGATGCTGTGACCATTCCCTGGGGAGCCTGTTCAGTGCCCCACCACCCCATGGAGGAAGAACTTCATTCACCAAGGACTTTGCCTGACTGCCTTGCCTTTTCAAATGTGATGGAGAGTGACTTGGATTGAACATCAGCCAGCTCCCTCGGGACCCTGGGATGCAGGTCATCAGGCCCCATAGACTTGTGCCTGTCCAATTTCATCAGATGGTCCTGAATCTGCTTACAGTGGGAGATCATCTGGTTCCAGCAGGTGATATCTGAGCAGGGCCAGCTCAACCAGGTTGCGCAGGGCCTCATCCCATTGGGTTTGAGTATCTCAAAAGGATAAAGCCTTCTGACTTTTGGGGAGGAAAGTATGAACTTTAACTCTCGAGCAGAACAAAATCAGATCACCTGAGCAGTGAAGCCCTATCTTTTAAATTTACATTCAGCACAAGATCGTAGTGGGCAAAATATTTTTGATATCTGACAAGAGACTACTGAGTGAGTGTAGTTTGTTAACTGACCAGGTAGGGTGACAATCCACGGACAGGAAAAATAAATTATAACTTCATCCTAGACTCAGAGAGGATGGCAGGTGGGAGGGATATTGAGGTGAGCAGCATTGCTTTCTCCCTGGATACCCACCTGGGCAAAGCAGAGCTGACCCTGATGCTTCTCCTCACTGGCAGCTCTCTCCAGGGTTGTAGTTACACAACATGTCACAAGGAGAAGAAAAACAAAGTCTTTTTATATCTCCTCACCCATCTGTACTTCCTCTTTCTGAACCAGTACTGCAAACAAAATTATCAGAAGCATCATGTTGGCAGTATTTTTAGTAAACAGAGACTCATGTGAACTTGTTCCTCCCTGTCCTTGTCCCCTGTACAGACAACAGACTGGAGAGTTTTTTGGGCAGAATCTTTTGAGGTTCTCCTATTTCTGCCTTCCAGGCAAAACAGCTGAACTGTAACAGCAGGCCTACAGCTGACTGGAGAGGCAAGTTCTTCTGAGGTCTAAAGAATAATTCCCCCCTTGAATGGTAATGCTAGGTTAGGATTCCCAGAGTTCCAGGGATTGCCTTGCTATTGGATCATGAATGGCTCTGTACACAATAGCTCACAAAGGAAGATGATGGAAATCCACAGGGGAATACAGGAAAAGAAAATAGAAAGTATGTTTATTGATTAGGAATGTTCCCAAGGGTTTCCAAATTGTCCTAAAATAGGCACACACATTCCTAAGGACAGTGCAAATGTGGGTGGCAAGATCTTCCTGCTACTGTTTGGGGAGAAATGGGGAGGGAGGTGGAGAAAAAATTGGAAAAGGTATTTTCATTTGGTTCCCTGGCTTGGCTGAAGCAAGGAAACCACTATCAACTTTTAACCTGCACTGTTCCAAGAGCATTTCTGCCAAGAGCTGTGTCCTAAAACTGGTTTGCACTTTGCCACTGGTCTGAACCTCAGCCCCACGGAAGGGAAGAGTTGGCTGGGCCAATTGCTGCCTCATGTTTCAGGAATACAGACTGCAGTGCTCCCTGTAATCTCTCTCTCTGTTTCATAAAATTCCTTTTTTTCACATTTTGAGCTGTCACTTCCACAGCACCTCTGGTTTTATAATGGTACCTGTGCACCCAGCCATAAAGTTCCTGATGTGGAGGGTGGCTGCTTGCCCCCACCCCACCTTTATGATGGGAAATTTTATATTGGTGGTCTTCATTTTCCTCCTAGTCTTTTCCTTCCTGTTCCCCACAGTTTGGATTGACACCTACTACCTGGGAAAACTCCAGCAGGGCTCTGTTCCTTCTCTCATGCCAAAACACTTGCTTTATATAAAGAAATGTAGGCCTTTGGCTGGAGGAATTTATCCAGAGAGGTTGAAGGAGAACATCAGCTTGCAGCTCCTTCTAATCTACTGTTCTCCATCCATCTCCCCTTGAAGTCAAAATTCCTTGATTTTAATGTGAGTCAAGCTACCACTTAAAAAGCCCCATTATTTCCTCCCCCTTTTGCTCATAGTCTTTAAGGTGCATCTTCTTGTATTTCATCAGAGAAATTTCATGTGTCTGCATGGAATCTGTTGGTTTTATTTTGCAGAGGTAGTAGGTATTCAAAAACAACGAATGTAGTCTGGGCTAAGCTAATTTACTGTTGTTTGCTCTAATTTTTGTGTTTCGTGCTCCCTTGTTGAATTGTTTTGAATGAAGCAAAACAAATGAAAAAGTAATTACTGAGCATTTCCCCACATTTCCCAAGCTTCCTTTTTGAGTCATTGTTTGTGTGCCCTCTCTGGGAACTTAGTTCTGAACTCTTTTGCTTCCTTGCTGACATGGTCTGAAATATTTTGAAATTTGCAGGATAATTTAACCAACACACGTTTCCATCCTGGCCTTGCATTTGGTATCATAATAACTTTTAAAATGTGCTATTGCTCTTTGCCACTGCTTTTTTTTTTTAAAATCCCGCAGTTTATCAATAAACTGATTTTCCAAGCTTACATTTCCCCACCAAATCACTTTAATGACTTCATGAGTACAGGGGGAGGGATTGATGGGGTGATTTAATTTAATACAGATTTGTGTTCTGTTTGGCTTTTAACAGATTCACTTTTAAACCATACAGATGAAATATCTTACAATATATGGGTTTTCTTTCATTAGTCATGTTTTACATTCACAGAAAAATGAATCTTGTACCAAGTAGTTCATATTTATCTGCACTGTGAAATTAACTGAGTAGTCACTCTACACACAAAGCATGTGCCTACGACACAAATTAAAAACACCCTCAAATACTACATGTCCTATCTTAGCATCTCTGTTTGGCATGCCTAGCCGTGAAAAGTCTTTTTAAACTTATTGGATTTGCCATGTGTCTGGTAATTCTGGCTTCTCTATACAAGCCTGGCTATCTAAATGTGGCCAGAGACATCCCCCAGCCCCAATGCTCCAGAGCAGGGGAAGGAAAAACAGCTTCATCTTTTCAATGGAGGCACTGGTCCTGGGGCTGTGTATGTGCTTAAGGATACAGCAGCAGCTGAGCAGTGCTGAGCAGGGGTTGTAGGACCTTACCAGGAGCTGGTCCAGCCTGATTTTCATGGATTTGCCACTTGACCCAAAGAGACAACAAGAGGTGCAAATCACAAGAAAAATTACTAGTGTGTCATAAGAATCATTTAAGAAAAATGGCTACTCAAGTAGGCAGAGTAATAGGATAAAGGTGGAAATGTAAGATTTGTAACCATGACCATTTGTTTCCGAGAGCATCTGTCGGAGAGAAAAGTCCAGGAGCAGCCAGTTGCCTTTATAGGCTTTGGTCAGAAGTGGCTTTGGTCAGAAGTGGTTCATTCTGACTTGGCTGTGAGGAGCATGGATGTGTGTAAAGTGCCAGGAAAGGAGTGGTGGGAGCCCAAGGTTCTGTCTGTGCTTATCCCCACTGTTACCCACCGGGTTGGGCATGTTGCCTCCTTGCCCCTAGCTTGATACCTGGATGAAAGGCAGCCCTTGAAGCTGCAGCTCTCTCTGTGCTCTGTGGCCAGAGGGAGAGGGAGCTGTGCAGGAGCACTGGGCTCTGAACAACGGCGTACGAGCAAGCTGAAGAGCAGCTCAGTGGGAACGGGCAGCATGGATACATTATCAGTGTCACTGTGGATAAACACAGAGTGATGCATATGGGAAAAAGCCTCCCATGGAAAACAATGGGCTAAGTGCTCACCGCTGTCACGGAGGAACAGTTGTGGGCTGTAACGTAGGAACAGGGATCAGCAGGGGTCAAAGACTCATTTTAGAAATGAAATCTTGTCAGAAATCAGAAATCTTCACTCTGCCCCTGTACAAATCTGTGGTACGCCCACACCCACGAGCAGTTCTGCTCTTCTTACCTTGGAAAAGGCATGTGCAAATGGAAAACGTTCAGAGAAGGATGACAAATGTGATCCAAAGTATGGGATGGCTTGCCAATATGCAAGCATTAATTGAGCTTGTTCTTTGAACCTTCCCTAATTCTTCAGCCTGGAGACGATTGATTGAGGACATCTATGATAGATGCCAATAAAATCATGAATGTCTTGGAGGGGGTGATTGGCCACTGTCTCTTGCAGGACAAAGCAAAGAGCTGTCAAGGTGACAGCATAAACAAGGGTGAGCAGTTTTTCGTATCAAGTGTACAATCCCAGTTCTCAAAGGTACATGTTGCCAGCGGAATGCCCTCTAATAATCACCCTCATTTATCTGAGGTGCTGTTGTTTTTTCAAAAAAACCAACAAAACCAACAAAAAACCCAACAACATAGAGTAAAATATGGCATGGAAGGTGATCTCTCAGGTCCAAGTGGCTCATCTTCCCTTCGAAAAGTTTTCTGCTATTAGATTTCTAGTCAACAAACACATTTGGTCAATTTGCATGAGTTCAGACCCAAATGAGTTCAGACTCATCCTTTCCAAATGAGGGCTTTTCATCTGCATATCCTGGCATATCCTATTGGAAAGCAGGAAAATCTAGTGGTCTTGCAGCAACAGCCTGGTTCCCTCAGCGAATCTTTCTGATGCTCCTTACTTAGATACCCCCTACTCCTAAAAGTGGAGATGGAAAAGGTCCAGTAGTTAAGCCTTCCTGAGGTGGGATGTCCAAAAAATTGCTGCAGCAGTTCCACAATGACTGTCCCAGTTCCTGCCTGCTGTCAACAATGCCCATTTACTTTTCTAAGCTTTCTGAAGGCAGTGTTAAGCCCACACATCCTTCAAATGTAATAAGTCTACTTTGCTACAGTGGAAAGCTGGGCATATGCACAATTGTTTTTCTTGAGACAGTATTAAAGGCTTTTATTCTGGGCACAAGTGTGGATCCACTTTACAGCCTTGCCACAAATCAGGAGCAGAAACTGTCTTTTCTTCCTTTGCAGGAAATCTAACCTATGTGAAAGCGCCGAATACTTACAAGCGGGGAAAGCCTGTGAGCTTGGTCCAACACCCTTAACCGCTGGCAAAACTTCCATTTCGTAATGTGACTTGGAAGATAAATTACTCTAATAGGAGGTAGGAAAGTAAATTAAAAGAGAGGTGTTAATTTGGTGTGGGTGTGTCTCTTTTGAAATGGATGAAACTGCCCTTCCTTTCACGGAGTCCAGGTTTGCTGCCTTTCCCCTCCCCATACCTGTGGAAGAGCAGGTGTCCCACTCAGCTCAGGTGGGAGCCTGGGTGTGTGTCCTCAGCTCTCAGTCCTACCCTTACCACATGTTTACCAAATCAAAAACAAGCCCAGAGGAATTTTAACCTGCTGTTTTTGTTCTGTTAACAAATACCAACCACAAACCTGTTTTTCTTGCTTCCTTGATGGAGAGGGAATGACAGTATATAGAGAGGGAACTGATGTTTGTGCTTGTGAAGGTCAGGGTGGCTGGAAGGGTTAAACAGGCCTGGGTTTGAAAGCAGTGGAGAAAAAGAGCATGACAACAAAAAATACTAAAAATAAAGCCAAAACATGAAAAACTGGCTACAAAGACAGACTTGGGCTAAAGCTTTTTATGGGAAGAGTCATATACACATATGGGATAAATTACAGAGAAAGGGCATGGAAAAAAACCTGCATCTTAAATGCATATTTAAAAGCAAAAGAGCAAGGGGGGAGAAGAAGAGACATGGGATGTTGCTAAAGAAATATGATGAGAAAGACAGTGTAGGAGCCAGCAGGAAATGGCAGCAAAAAGCTGCCAGCAAAGGACTGGTGGGGCCAAGGGTGCTCTGCTACCCTGGTTTGTCCAAGGCCTTTGTAGCACCTTTGCTGCTAGATTTAATATGGATGCACATAGAAAAGAGAAGTAAAACACCTGATCCCTCTTTGGGGGAATTCCTGTGGACTGCAGGGCAGGGGGGAGAAGCAAGACGAAGGGAGCGCAGTACTCGTTGCAAAACCTTCCCCTTGGCTGCCACCCAAGAATTCCTATGGGAACCTAAGGTGCTTTTGGCATGTGTGGTGCTAAAACAAACCTTATCTACGCCACAGAAAATTAGATCTGCACAGATTATCTGCACACACTGACGAGGGCAGCTGCACCCTTGACTGCTCTGGTTCGTACCTGCTCTGCTCCCCAGGTTTTCCCTGCTTCCAGCCAGGTCTTATCGTGGCTGCAGCAACACTGCTGAACTTAGCTTGTCCTTGTCTACACTTGCAGCTAATTCACATTCAGCCCTGGTTCAGCCGCTCCTGTTGCTGACACCTGTTGTCAGCAGTCGGTAATTTCTTTTTTAAGGACAAGCCTACATTGCCCTGGAGCTCAGAAAGGGCCTTAAATTAGACTTAATTCTATTCAGATGTAGTTAGCAGTATTTAATTAGCACAGTCCTAAAGCAAAAGTCAGCCTATTCCTTGGATCACTGGAGTACATTCTGGATACTTTCCATATTGCTGCAGGAGTCTGACCTTTATTTTTTAATTTTTTTTTTTTATTTTTTATCTTTAGCCCAAGAAATGTGCTGGGGCTTCTCAAGTACTTCCAGAGTAGGGGCCACATCTTAATAGACAGATTCCTTTGCAGATGGCTTCCTGCTCGTTTGCAATTGCAAAACTCCACTGAGGCAATTACCATGATTGCAGACATGGGAATGTGACATTAGGAAAGCATTTAATGTATTCTCAGCATCTGTTACAGTGGTGCTGCAAATGGAAACCTCAGGGAGATGCCAGCACTATGGCCAAGACTTGTTTAAATTTGGCTGACTAGAAGTTCACATCCAGTCTGAACTCGACATGCAGGTACTCTCCGAAGCCCATGAACAGACACAGGCACATCCAGAGGGTAATTCACCAATCCCAGCTGGTGTCCCAGAGAAGAGGGATGGCTTGTCTTCTGATGGTCCTCCATCCGGTGGGAAAACGAGTACTTTAGATGAGGAATCCCATTTTATGCAGCTAAAATAGGGTGACTTGAACCCCATGTTCTGTGATCTCTGTGATTTTCATAGACCACTGGAAACTGCCCCAGCAATGAGGAGCCAATGCTATTTCACCTCCACGGACTTGTAAGCTGACAAACTAGGAGATCTTCTGCTTGCCAGAAGAGTTCAGTTTCCCAGAAAGTGATGTAGGAGCTGGCAAGAAAATACTCTGTGGGAATAAGGAGAAAGGGGGATGTATCAGCAGTAATGGAGACAAATCCCAGCCTTAAGATTAAAAGCCTTAGCTGTGTTATCCAAGTAGAGAACGATGCTCTAGGAACTATTTCTTTTAACTTTGCTGCTTTTTCATCCATTTTTCTCCCTTATTTCTATGAGGATGCCTACACCACATGGCTAGAACATCATCCTACTTGAATCCACTTTTAAATGGATGTTCAGAGAAGATTATTGAACTGCTTATCTTAGAGCCTGTTAGTTCTCCTCTGGTGAAATATTTTCATTTTGCATGACATAAGTAAAAATGAGAACGAAAGAAATAGACAGAGAGAATTAATAACATATATATTCATTTTAAAAAGACCTATGTTTCAGGCCCTGAATGTAAAACAACCCCAAAAGACAAGGAGGAAGCCCCAGGCCGGGTGACCTGGGAGAGCTTCTTGGTTGGGGTGCAGGTGGGATCTGAAATGGGGGATGCTGGATGAGCTCTGTGCTGTGGGAGAGGACACAGTCGTGCTTTGAAGGGATTGATTTCTCGTTTCTGGAAAGGAAGAGTTTGGGCATCTTCATGGCTGCAGGTCTTGAGAGGAAAGGCTGCTGAAATGGTGCAGACTCACCCAATTGAGATGGGTCTCCCAAACAGGCTGGGTACCACAATTTAACGAGGTTTCACTTCCCTCATCCCCTCCTCCTGTGGGTTTTGGGGCTTGTGCAGAGCTGGGTGTTCCTTGCAGTTCCATGGTTTCCAGAAGAGCCTGCAGCAGCCACGGGTGGTGACTATAGCAAGTCTCGAGAGCAGCAGGTCTCAGGCCAGAGCTTCCCACCTCCTCCTTTCCTATTACTCACCTATTTGGATTCTTGCTCAAAGTGCTGCTTCAGCTCCTCACACGTCCATCACATTGTGGGGGGCAGTGGGATCCAGCGGCCTCACAGCTTGGGAAAACATCTCATTTGCTTTGGGGGATCTCCCTCTCACATTGCACGGAAATACCAGCTGGCAGGGATCAGCCGAGGACTGGGAATTCCCTCCATGGCTGAGCACCTGGGGCCAAGATTCAGTGCCTACTACCTCCTGACCTGTGGGTCCTGCCAACACCGCTGTTGGTGGGGTTGTGCTGTGAACCAGACCTGGGAGCTACACTGAATATTAAACAACCCCCCACTCTGTCCCTCCTTTATTGCTAATTTAACCCGAGGCACTTCCCAGGCCTAGCTAAAACCTTGCCAAAGAGGAGCATCCACTCCACTGAGGGAGAAGGTGAGACCAGGGTGAAAATGTGCAGCTGGAAATGGTGATGGTGGAAAAAATGCAACTTTGAAGCAGATCTTAAGAGTTTTGTTTTGGTGGGCTTTTAATAAGAGTCTAGGCCTAGATTTTAAGAAGTTAGCCTGAAGCTTGGACTAATGTGATTAGTTTCAAATCAGCTGTTAGGGACAAACACACTGCTTCTTTGAATTGAAAGTACCTTTGAGTACTCAAGGTGCTTTAAGTACTTTTGAGCCTTTGAGTATCTCAATCTGTCTGGCAGAGGGAATCCCATCCCCTACAAACACTCTGACGGGGCACTGCCACAGCTCACCTTCGCTCTTCTCCAAACCCTCATTCCCTCTGCTATCACAAACATTAGTATGGATCTGTGCTGACACGGGTTGGGGAAGTAGTCCTGTGGTTGCTAGTAAGTTTATAAAATTTTCTTTCCTTCTTCAGAAAAGGCCACTTTTTGACCTCCCTCTTCTAGAGTGGTGAAAGTGCAACAGTTTGTAGCAGTGTTGCAAAATCATCTGGATTATTCCCCCTGCACAATCCTTTTATTTTTGTTAATTTCTTTTCTTACATTTCAGCTTCATTTTAAGGGCCTTGCTTAAAGCTGAGGTGAGAATAAGTGGCAAAGGATGGAAACCTCTTAAACTGGCTTTGTGACGTTGTAGTTGTGGAGAGGATGGTGCAGCAAATTGTAATGTTTAACCCTGCCCTGCTGGGACCAGGAGCTCAGCTGGGGTTGCTTTTGGCACTGGAGCCCATCCCTTTGGTGTGTGCCCATCTGCAGGACACACCACGCTGCCCACTCCTCCTCCAGGATTTTGGGGAGCTCTGTCAGGCCGTGGGGCACACGGGCTTGCGACAACTCGCTTATGCAACACAGGCTGTATTTGCTTGCTGCTGCCAGATTGTGGAAATCTGCAAATAATTGCAAAGTCTGCCAGTTTAATTGGATTGTGGTGTATTTGCACAGATGGGTGAAGTCTTCCAGGCCAATATTTTCCAGAGTGACTTAGCAGTCTCTCAGCTTTAAGGTACTCAGTATGAGAGAACACAGAAGCAATGGGTTTCTACAGATTTTTTTAAGAGAAGCACCCCCAAACTGAAGTAATCCAAACCATCAATCACCCAGAAATCCCTTGCCACAGAGACCTTGAGATGGGGGATCTTTCACAGTAGCTTGATGTAAGCCAAACGAAATTCATAAAAATAATACAAGACATCTTAACACATCCTTTGTTCAGCAGAAAAATCCAGTTTGAATGTGTATGTGTGCAGGCATTTTTACAGGAAGTATAATGAATAAATGAATATTTGTGAAACAAGAGGAGGAGGAAAAGAAAGACGTTTTATTTCATGTGCGAGTCGGCTGTTGCTGTTGTTGTTATTTTTTTTTAATGAGGTACAAAATGTTACTGTGGAACATTGTCCCTGTGTGCTCTGGCCCTTTTCCAGGCCTAGAGCTCAGTACTTACTGGGGAAAAGAAAGCCTCAAATTTGAGTTTCTGAAAGATAGGCTGTTATCGCTTGTCAGGGGCTGAAAAGGAAAAGAATCGAATTACTTATTAATTAAATATAAACCCTGTAAAATTGCTCAGAAGTAACTAGCCCCCAGGGCCCAAGCTACAGATGCCCAATATCTGAATGTACAAAAGAAAAACAGTTTATTAGCATTATCATCAGCTTTTTCTACCAAGAATTTGCAGGGAGACAAGAAAGCTGTAGAGGATGCTGCTGTTCTCACTAAGAGATTCCACTTAATCACCCGTACAAAAATCTGCAATTTGTAAGAAGAAATAAATGTATATTTTAAAACATTGTTAGGAACATTCACAGAAGCAGTAGGACCAACTTAAAATCATTTCAATTAAATCAAAACATTTTTTTCACAGGCAGCAAAATGATGTAGTTTCATGATCTTGATGTAACTACTTTTGAGAATGTGACCTCGGAGGTCTGCACGATGGTAATGGAGTCGAGGTGCCCTAGTGCTAAAGTCACTCTTGAAAACAGGACTTCAATAGCTTTGAACCTGGCTTTGGAAAGTCTTCACAAATACTTCTCCAGATCATATGTCCAGAGCCGAAGTTAACTTTTCCCTTGTGTAGCCGAAGTGGACTTCAGCTCCTGGTGTGAGCGCTTCTCATTGTTCTGCTGTGTCAATTAGCTTTTGTCTTAAAGCTCATGGTCCTGAAGCCATGCTACTGCCAGAATCTTTGAATCTTTCCTTCGCAGCAGAATCAGCTTCTGGTTTCTGTGGGTAAGCAGGAAGCCTCAAAAAAGCAGAAGAAATTCTAAAGAACCCCAACATTTTATTTTTTTGAAAACCCAGCATTATGAAATCCCTGAAGTGACTTTGCACCCTCAGAGCCATTAGATCCCAACCTCCCCGTTCCCACCAAGCACCCTGAGAAGGCTTCTTGCCAACCACCCTCTAGAGCATTAGAGACAGGTTTTCAAAGGTGCTTACACACTTGAATGCCTTGGAGGAGTTGGCCGTGACTTCTCAGCAGGCTTAACTTGGCCTGTTGGGTGGCTGATCAGCCTCTTCTGCATGCTGAGAGTTGGGGTTTTTGGTTCTAACTCTGCGGCTGAGCAAACCAACCACACCAGAGCGAGGCAATCTCAAGGCAGGGTCTAGCAAGGTGTCATAGTTTGCTCTGAAGACTTGCAAGAAAGGGCTCCTCACTGGCCTGGGAAGCTCTGGCTGTGCTCAAGTTCTTCAGCCCCACCTTGGAACAACAGGGTGATGTAAGCTCAAAAGGAAACCCACAGGGTGAGATGAGGGCTTGGGTTAATTTTTGGTAGTTTTCATTGGTTTTGAAGGGCAAAGGAGTTCTGAGAGGTTGACCATGGCTTGAGAGTGGTGGAGACCACTAGGAGCAGAAGAACTCCTTTTAGGACCTTGTTACAGAGATCCAAGGAACAATTTTTGAGTCAGACTTTTTGTGCTTTTGTGACTTCCCACCTGCCTTTTGCAGGCTTAGGGTGGGGGGCAACAGAAGAAAAGGAGAATTGCCAGGGTCTCTCACAGTATTAGCTATGTTTCATTGTTGTCATTCAAGTCAGTTATTAAATATAAACCGCAATATTTGCAAAGCTAACTTTGTCCTTTGCAAACATTTTGAGTGGAAGTTGTTCTCAAAAAGCCTTTCAAACTAGAGATAACAAGGTGACAAATCCTTTAAAGCGATGTGTTCAGGTATTCCTCTTTGAATAGATGTCCCAGTTTAGCTGCTGGCAGCCAGAACAAAGAGAGTAACCGAGCAGCTTGTGAGAGTCAAAATCACAGCAGATTAGGCCTCTACTCAGAGAAACGTTTAACTCATTACGAGGGAAACCCAGAACACGTGCTGGTAAATAAAAGGCCTCTCTTTTTCCGTCTTTCTCATCAGCCACTGAAATCAGGGCCACAGTGCATTTTGCAATAGACTGGCTTCAGTGAAATAATGTTTGCTTTTTGACTTGCCAGCTTGCTCTACTTTTTGAGGCTTGGCTGGTTTAGGTCAGTCATGAACAGGGTCAGGAGCACTGATGCAGCCCCTTGGTAGCTGGGCTTAGGAGGCTCTTGCCCTGGCAGGACCATCCTGGTGGGCATGGACAGAGGGATGGTGGTAGCACTTCTTTTTACAAGGTCATGGAGTGACAGGAGAAGGGGGAATGGCTTCACACTGACAAAGAGTAGGTTTAGATTGGATATTAGGAAGAAACTCTTCCCTATGAGGGTGGTGAGGCCCTGGTTGCCCAGAGAAGCTGTGGCTGCCCCATCCCTGGAAGTGTCCAAGGCCAGGTTGGATGGGGCTCTGAGCAACCTGGGATAGGGGAAGGTGTCCCTGCCTATGGCAGGAGGGTGGAAAACTGGATGATCTTTAAGGTCCTTCCAACCCAAGCCATTCTGTGATTCTGTGATTCCCTGAAATGCCTGTCACCTACCTCATAACAATTTTCTCATTGCCAGATGCTTGCAGAATCCACTTTCAATCTTCCTCTGTAATAACATCCCATTACTGTAGGTTAATGCCCTGGGTTTTGCATCCTGGAGCTGTACAATTCCCTTGCTAGGTTGGTTAACACAAACAAGATGTGGTACTGTACAAACGGAGTGTTTCCAATAGCTAAAAGTCTAAACAGATTAGGAAAAGGGTGAGGGAAGAAACGTAGGTGCCAAGAGTTACAGCAATGTGCAGTGACATGGCCAAGCGAAGCCAGAACCAGAACTCAGATCCCAAGCCCTGATAGTAATCTGTTACTTAATGCCATCATTTTGGTATGTGAGATGGGTCATCTTCCTTAAAGGGTTTAGAAAGTAGCCAGACCAGTTCCTCTGTTTATATAAGGAAGATGTTTGTAGACCTCTTGATCCTAAGGCAATTAATACAGCCCACTGGGGAAAGAAAAAAAAAAGAGAAAAAAAAAAGAAAATGAAAGAGAAAAGTAAAAAGAAGGAAAAAGAAGAAAAAGAAAAAAGAAAGGAAAAAGAAAAATAAATGTGAAAAAGAAAAATAAAAGTAAAAAAGAGAACTGGGCTAGATTCTCATGTAAACAACACCCAGAATGCCTAAAATTCTAGCAGATGCAGATGTTTTTATGTCGGGGTATTTTTTGGTGAGCGGCCTCTTTGTGGTCAGCTGTAAGCATCACATTTACATAGTTCTGTATTTCTGAAAAAGCCTATTGCATGAAGCAGGGATCCCACCAAATGAAAACAAAATACAACACTAATGAAAAATAACAAGCTCTTCCAACAATGTTCAGTAACTGACTTAGAGGTTAGCGCCGTGTTCTGGGAAAAAAAATTATCCAGGCACCATACAATTTCATGCACTAAAAACGTTAAACATTTCAGAGGAACATAACATATGACACAGGGTGTTTTTATTTAATGAATGGCTGTAAGAAATGGGGCCAGCATCCCTTCTCACAGATGAACGCCTTGTGCCAAGAGCGTTGCTGTACAATGTGTCATCACTCGGGAACCTAAAGAATTGTACTTGAGAAAACATTGCTACAAAATATCATCCCCTTCCCAGAAAGGTTCACTTCAGGCTTTGTAGAAAAACAGGACAACTCATTTCCAGTGCACATAATTCTTCTGTTGGGAAACTTTCTTAAAGGCGTAGGTGGTGGAGCAAGGGGCTGGAGAACTGTTTAATCTCGTAGTGACAATAATAGCTCCTGGTTATTGTTGGTGCTCAGCTCTTGCTTTGGGCTTTCGATACTCAGAACTTTACAAACATGGAGCAGATTAATCCTATCCACACCCTGAAAAGGGAGAGGGGGAGAGGGAGAAGGAAAGGGAAAGAGAAGGGGAACGGGAAGGTGAGGGGAGTGAGAGAGGAGCAGAAGAGAGGGGAAAGAACATGGAAAGGGAAAGGAACTTCAGCTGCCATAAGAAGCCTCTAGTTAAGACTCTTATGTCAAAAATTTGCTATTCTAACAAAGTGGCGTGGGTTAGGTGACGTATTAAATAGGAAGTCTTACAGACATAGAGTTAGGCTGGATTGAAAATAGCTTTTTTTTTTTTTCATGTGGTGTATTTTCTTTAGAGAAGTTAGGTCAGTTCACAGCAAGTAATCAATTTACTGATTTAGGCCTCACCTCTACAGCAGTAGTGTTTGCTGGGATAGCTCAACATAATCACGTGTGAGTGTGTGTATTTATTTTTAGGGACTGTATATTAACATCCTCTTTCTTGTTCCTGGTTTGAAAAAGGAGAAGTTGGTTACCCAGAAGGGTGCATCCATCGCTGCTGGCTGTAGGACACTCCTGGCTTCACCTGCTTCAAGGGCAGTTTAAGCTTGCTCGTATTTTGCACTTCAAACAAAATGAAAAACAAAAATAAAATTGTCTGAGCCATATCAGAAGAGTCTTTCCTGAGATAAAATCAGGGTATTATGGAAGGGCTGCTCCTTTAGCAAGTCAAGGGAAGGCTGATGACAAGCAGAGAGCTCCAAAGAGAGAAGAATGAGTACTTTGAGTGCTAATGATTTAACCTGCATCTTCTGCAGACATAACTGTGTAACCTGCCCTATGGTTATAGCACAGAGAAGGCATTTCTGACACATTACCTGCTTTTAAAAACAAATCCCACTAAGGACACCCTCAAATCCCATTAAGGACACCCTCAAGCTGTACCTGCAGCCAGCACCCTCACAAGGGCTCAAATCCCCTGGGTGGTTCTAGCACCGGAGCCCACCCAAGGCTGCTGCAGGTGGAGACAGGGCCCTGGGCACCCCCGGTCCCCACCTGCCGGCAGGGGAGCGGGAGCAGAGCCCCCAGAAGCGCCCGGCAGCAGGGATGGGAGCGGGACCTGCCCAGGGACAGCCCAGGCGGGCAGTGGGGATGCTGCCAGCAGCGAAGCCAGGTCCTGGCGCTGGCCTGATCTCTGTCCTTAGGCTCCCTCTAGAGTTTACAGCAAATGAGCAAAAGGTCTCAAACGCCACTTGCACAGGAGGGGTGGCATCTCCTCACCCCCCTAGGCAGTGCTCTGGGCCTGGGCACTGCTGGATTATGTCCCAGGGCCTCTGTACACTGAAATGTCTTCTTCCTTCCTGACAGTCCCTGCTGCTGAACCTCACCAGGCCCTAATCCTGCCCAGGAGGAAAGGGCTCCTGTTAAGTTAAAGTTATATGGTGAATACTTGGGGCCTGCACCTCAAATCTCATGGCAGGCTCGCCCCACATCTCTTGAAGAAATCAGCAGTTGGCCTGAAAAACTGGAGAGGTGGGGAAGCAGCACAGGCTCAGTAACAGCTGAGGTGGGTTAGGAGCAAACATCCTCAAACCTCCAAATGCCATGTCCCTACCTTCTTCATCCTCAGCCTTGGAAGACACATCCTGTGGAGGAGCTCAGGTATTATCCCCAATTTCCTTCCTGTTTGCAAGGGAATATATAAAATGCCAAGCAACCCAGATGCTTTGTGTGTGTGGTTCGGATGGGCTTTGCTGGTTCACTGGACCAGCTCTATAAAGTGCTGGGGAAGGAGGGTGGCCAAAAAGAATACAGGAGGCTTGCCTAAGCGATTCTGGAGGAAAGAAAAACAGCGAGCAGCTCCGCCAGTGGAAAAGCCCAAACAAGAAAGAGGAGAGGGGTGGTGGGAAGAGAGGGGACAGAGTGTCCAGAGCTCGTCAGAGGAGCCAGGACATTCTTCACCCGGACCTCCCTATAAACACTCCTCCCTCCTTCCCGCTTCACTCCTCCAAATTTTGTTCGGGGTTTGGGGTTTTGTGTTGTTGTTTGTTTTCCTTTCTTCCTCTAATCCTCTCCTCCGATCTTTGACTGGGCGCATCTTCAGCGGGAACGGCCCCAGCGCGGGGCAGAGCCGGCTGTGGGGGGCCGGAGCTCTGCGGGGGAGGCTCGGCTCTCGCCCCCGTCCCCACCCCGCACCGCCTCCCCCGCAGCCCCACTGCTGTGCCCCTCTTTTGCAAGACGATGGCGCTCTGATCTTTCCACAGCTTCACTCCGGGACTTTCGAGTATATTTTTTTCCTGTATTTTTTTTTTTTTTTCCACGCTTCACTGCTACTACGGGCGGGCGCCTGTCTCTGTCCCGATTTGCTGCAGCCATCGGGGGTGCCTGACTGTAAACAAAACACTTTAGATCATGGCAAGGTCGCTGCAGACACAGCCTTTTTTTTTTTTTTTTCTTCCACGCTTCACTGCTACTACGGGCGGGCGCCTGTCTCTGTCCCGATTTGCTGCAGCCATCGGGGGTGCCTGACTGTAAACAAAACACTTTAGATCATGGCAAGGTCGCTGCAGACACAGCCTTTTTTTTTTTTTTTCTTCCACGCTTCACTGCTACTACGGGCGGGCGCCTGTCTCTGTCCCGATTTGCTGCAGCCATCGGGGGTGCCTGACTGTAAACAAAACACTTTAGATCATGGCAAGGTCGCTGCAGACACAGCCTTTTTTTTTTTTTTTCTTCCACGCTTCACTGCTACTACGGGCGGGCGCCTGTCTCTGTCCCGATTTGCTGCAGCCATCGGGGGTGCCTGACTGTAAACAAAACACTTTAGATCATGGCAAGGTCGCTGCAGACACAGCCTTTTTTTTTTTTTTTCTTCCACGCTTCACTGCTACTACGGGCGGGCGCCTGTCTCTGTCCCGATTTGCTGCAGCCATCGGGGGTGCCTGACTGTAAACAAAACACTTTAGATCATGGCAAGGTCGCTGCAGACACAGCCTTTTTTTTTTTTTTTTTTCCTTTTCAGCCGCAGCGATTTAAGGTGGATTGCCGAGATCCCGTGGTAGAGGAGGGGGGACGAACCGAGAGAACCGAAAGAGCGGCGGGGACCAACCCCGATCCCCGAGCATGGCCGCGGATGCTCCGGGGATGCGGGTGCTCCCACCCCGGGGGAGACACTCTGATTTTATTTTTTTTTTTCAATTTTTCTCCTTAATTTTACCCTCTTTCCTGATGATTTGTCCCAGCGCGACCCCAACGTTTCCGGCGGCGCGGGTTGAGGGCTGCGCTGGCCGCGGAAAGACGCGCAGCTACCGCGGCTGCGGGGATACACCCCCTCCCCTTTCCCTCTCCGCAGCCCCTTGNTGCTCAATATACTTGTACAGCATCCAGGACTCAGTCTCAGGCCCTTGTGCTAAGGGAAGTATAAACAGAATAACAAAAAAAAAAGACACCCCAGAAGGTTCTTGTCCTACAGTAACTTGTTTTTTTTTCTTTTCCGAAGGCTTCAGATAAATCAGTGCTCTCTGCTGCACTGCCGTCATTTTGCTGCTGCTTTACTCGTGGGGCACGGAGTCTTTTCCAATATTTGGAAGCCCACGCTCCCCACATTTTTTTTCTTTTTCCTAGTTTGTGCTTGTACTCTGGTACACTGTCATAATCCTACAGACAAGAGAGTTGCCTTTCCCTTGTGGGTTAGGGAGAAAAGCAGTGACTCCCAGGAAGCAGAGAATGAGAACTCCACACCTAAGGAGTCAGGGGTGGGACACTCAGCAGGTTACCAGCAGGGAAGCCCCCATCGGCAGGACAAGCCCTAGGCATCCTCAGACATATTCTGCAGATCACTTTCTTACAACTCTGGTGTGTGCATCAACAAAACAAGCTCAGTGTCCCTACACCTGGCAGAGAAAATGAAGTTCGAAATGAAGCTTCCTTGCTGGTGGCAGTGGAAGTCAAAGACAGGCAAGCCTAGAGAAATGAAGATTAAATCCTGCAAATACAGCAGATGCAGGGCCCACTTTTTCCAGCTGATGTAGTTTTATCATGGACTTGCAACTCCAAAAAAACATCTCATGTCCTGCAGACATGTGAATATCAGCTTTAATTTTCTGCAAGTGAATTGCTGAAACTTGTGGTTTCTGAGAAGAGTTAGAAAACAACTTCCAAGTACTAATATCTCCAGCATATAAATAAAAATAACATGGCTAATATTGTATTTCAACCTTGTGATTTTAAAACTAATCTTTTTTTTATTTTTCCTTTTTTTTTTGGCTGGAACACATAATTTTTTTTGAACTTGGGTCTGATGATACTGAGATTACTCTGCTGAGTGGTGTGAGCAGAAGCTGGAGGCCTTGAGTCTGATGATGGCCAGCAAAGTGCTGGCCTGGGCTTGAGCATTGTGTAAAGGTTGTGTTGTGTCCTCTGTGCAATGTGTAAAATCTCCATGTCTTCAAGGCCAAACCTGCTGACTCTTGTCTCAGCCAGTTAAACCCAATTGTGCTGACCCCTGCCTTGCTGAGATAGCTTGCTACTTGTGTACCCTCTCACCCTCCACCCCAAAGCAAAGTTTGGACAGGGTTGCTCTGCTTGCAAAGAACACCTGGCCAGATGGATTGGTGTGAAGAGCCTTTGGGGCCCTCCAAAGATTCAGGCACAGGATCTGGGCACCTGAAAACCTCATAACTTTTACTGACTGAGAGAATCCTCAGTGTCACACAACACATTGAGGGGGCTGCCCTACCTGGTGAGGAAGATGGCTGTGGAAATGGGCTGGAGAAAAGGGGGACAGAGAAGAGGGCACGATTGCTCTTATGTCCACCACACCTGCTCTGACTATCCGAGGAAGTTGCTTAGAAAATCCCTGGCAGTGACTGTTTACTCATCTAATCCTTTGAGCACACAAACAGGACAAACCCCAATGCTATTTTTTTTTCTTTCCCCGGGTTGCTGATATCTGAAATTCCAGCAGAGGTTATTTCAGAGACATTTCATAACCTAGTTCTTTCTCTGGCGAGAGGGCAAGAGATGCTCGTCTTGGCACTAGGAGCCACCAGTCCAGCTCGGCGGGCAGTGGGGTCAGGGTGCTGCGGGTCAGGGTGCTGGTCCCCGCGGCACGCCCTGGGGTGGCCAGCCTGCCCACTAGCCCTGAGCTTGCCCCCAGCCCCTGACCTCAGCGGGGACGTGTCGCCAGAGCCCAACGCGGGCAAACCAGAGCGGTGGGACACTGCTGTCACAGCCCTGAACCAAAACCAGCCGTCACCATGCCTCAGGCCGCTCGGGCGAGCAGCGGGACGGTGTGGGTGTTTTTGTGGGGTGGCACAAACCCCGCCGGGCTTTGCGGCGGGGTGAGGAGAGGGGGCCCCGCGGTGCCGTCCCACCCCTCTCGTTTTCTCCTTCGCTGCCGAGCTCGGCTCGCCGTGGCCCGGCCGGGCTCGGTCCGGCTGGGCATCCCCCAGCTCGCCCCGTCCCACCTTTAGACCCGGCGGCGGCGGGGGGCAGGGCCGGGCGGACGGGGCGGCGCCCGCCGCCGTAACCAATGGCTCGGCCGGGCTG